>JAHKBH010001080.1:0-16000 GCA_019049505.1 Pachyrhynchus sulphureomaculatus
TGTATTTTCAATGCTTTAAAAAAATGTTCAGGAAAGACGTTTCTGTCCACGAGTCAAAACTGTTCTAAATCTGTTCACAATAATGAAAATGATAGCAGCTCTTTGGTAAGCTTCTGCAAATAAACTTGCAACTTGATATTGCGTTACTTGACTACCTGGATTTGACCTCAACCATTTTTGCGTTGCATGAATATAATAACTGCTTATAGATTTAAATAAAAAGAAAGGTCCGGTGGCTGAGGTCGATGAGTAGTATGGTCTGGCCGTTATAACATTATCATCCCATTAGTCTTTCCTATGTTCAACGCTTCTAGGTTCTTCGAATGTGTTGAATTGAAGTAACATTTTATTTCCAGGGTTTGGCTTTACTATACTTATAAAATGTTTCATCCATTCTACAAATGATTTTGACTCAATATAGCCAGTGTCTGAAATGGAAACCACAATCCCAAGATTTATCCGGCGGTACGGTTTATCCATCCTCCTCAAATAAGGCTTAAGTTGGCATTTATGAAATGTCAAAATTAACTTCTAAAGGCTGTCTTTTAAGCTATATATGTGAATTTCATCACTTGACGAACACTAAATAAAGACAGGTAGTATCCGTATATATATATATATATATATTATATATATATATATATATATATATATATATATATATATATATATATATATATATTTATATATATATGTATATATATATATATATATATATATATATATATATATATATATATATATATATATATATTAGAGTGACCGGATCTCATAGAGAGGGAAAAAAAAAATGTCGGAATCTTGTCCGTCTGGACCCCATAAAACGATTCCCCTTTCCAGATATTGAGATAGCCGAAATTTGAGCTCGATTAAACTACGTTAACCCGTGCCGCTCGTCGCCCAAAGTTTGAAAAAATCCAAATTTTTGGCCAAAAAGCTGACATATGGAGCCATAACTCCAGAACGGTAAATAATAGAAACACGCTTAATATCTCAAAAGAAAGCTAATGTTGTTCGTCAAAATTTATATTCTATACATAATTGTTGTTATTTTAAGTCAAACCGAGTTACAACAGCCTTTAGCCCCAAAAACGTGACCTGGTACCACTAGGAGCATACTTCGTATATTTTGTTATTAAGTGATAAATTTTGGTATATTTTTGAGTTTAAAGTAGAAATATAATAAAAAAAACAAGTAATACTGATAAGTCTAATGACATTTTTTATTTTAAAATATAAAAATTAGGTATATAATACATACAAAACAGACACAGAAAAGATACAGACGTAGTACCTACATGAGCTGATAATTTTACATAGTTATCTAATCTATTCTAGAGCTTTTGCTAAAGTAGTTTTTGAAACGTCAGGATATAATACTCGGTATTTACTTACAACTTGCAGGACATATTGCTTTTGGTCTTCATCTTTTGTCAGAAGGTCGTTAAAGTCGGTTATTAATTTAACACCACGCTCAGCCATATCATTAACTACGTTTAATGTTTTGACAATTTTCAATCCTTCTTGGAAGTCATTATTTTGAGGCCAGGTGTTTGGATGTTGTCTTAGGAAATCTGTTTTTATATTAAATTGGTCAAAGAATGTAAACGTTTCTTTGGTAAGTGAATTTACCAATCCTCCATCAACTACCTCTTTTAAGTTTTCTTTCCTAACTTTTGGATTTACAACTCTAGCGTGCTGTGATGGTTCATCTGTGCTACTGAGCAATTTATTAGCCATTAACAACTTTTCATCGTCTGTAATGATGGGATCAAAAAACGATAATCCCACCAACTTTGCATTCAAATACCACAAATGGTTCGAAAATTTGGTCAGGGCTATTTCTGCAATGTCGTTGTCACATTCTTTATAGTCTAACAGACTATGCAAAATACCTAAATCTTGCTTTGGTGCAAGATGAGCTTTTGGAGCATTCAACCAAGCTTTACAATAAATTTTAACTAGGAAAACAGAAATGGCACGCACAGAACTTTCTTCTTCTTTAGACATCTTAAATTGACGACGAAAAATGAACATTTTTAAGCAGTAAATAGCCTTTGCCATCCACCTAGCGTGATAAATGGCTCCTGGAGTTCTAAAACCCACAACGTTGCCGTCTAGTGATCCAACAAATACGAGAACCAACTGCAATAGCTCCTTGTAGTCATCTCTGGGGTGGCTCTCAGTTAATTTGGTCTCGAATTCAGCAGTAACATTTGCAATTACTTCTGGAGTTAGCTGCTTTTGTATTAGATTGTCACTGATACCTGTGTCGTATTTTTCCTTTGTCTATCTTGGGCCACGCAGTGAGGAATCTCTTGAAAATGTCTGGATGAGGTCCAGTGGTTGTTCCCATTTTTGTGTCGAATACGCCTCTTAACAGAATTTCCAAGATATGGTGACGGCAAGCTAGGTATAACAATTCTCTTCCTAAGATTTGCTCCAATATGACGCATGCTCCTTTGGGTCTTCCCGTGTTGGATGCTGTAGTGTCGAAGCACATCGCCTTGACGGTGTTGAGAAGACCCCATTCATGTAGGCATTCATATACGGCTACGGCTTGCTCCTTTTCAGAGCTGTTTGCTGTTACAGGAACTCCCAGCAGCTGTTCCTTTTCGCCATATGAAATAGCTATAGCTATTCGCTCACATTGTTTGTTCATTTTTTAAAACACCCGGTAAAAGTTTACCGTCCCAATGGACAACCACGGGCTCTTTTTCAGGAATGTTTACTTTATGAAAATTTTTTTTATTATATTGTTCTCTGAACATTTGCCTTCTATCATATAATAAAGTTTTCGAGACTTTGTACTCAAGAGGGTCAAGGTTTAGTGCTTCTAGCTATTAAAATTCTCGTGGCATTTCTGTCGGATACCTTACATCGATCTAATAAAATGGACAATTTCATGTTTAAAATCTCTTTAACGCCCCTTGCAAATGAAACTTTCATCCTCTTGCTCTCAGATGGTCCTGGATCTTCCGCAGCTTCTCCAGGGATGTCCATTTCCTCCAAGCTCTCAAGTTCCTGGTAGATGCTGTCCTCTTCAGTGTCTTCTTCTCCTTCTTCGAACTTGTCTTCATCATCCGTCTCTAAGAAGCAACAAAAGAAAGAGAAAAAAAAAGACTATAAAAACTTGTCGTTTTAGCAGAATAGTAATAATACATAGGTACTAAATTACCTACTTCTAATTATCAAAAGGTATTATTTAAAAAATATAAACTCAGTCATAAAGATGCCAAATCATGCTCTCATGTACAATTTTCTTTCAATTATAATGAAACTATTTACTTATTTGTTTATCTATTTTTTTTTAGAATACTAATAAAAAAAAAAACTCACCAATATCAAAAGTTGCTTCTTGGATTTGTCGGTTTATTTTTGCAAGTTCCTTTTGCACCTTGATTTCTTCAGCTCGAGACAACTTGAGATCCACTCCAGTCATGGAACCTGGGCGGCCCTTCTGCCTCTGTTTCACGAGAAACGCCTTATCTTCTTCCGATTTCATCAGAGCCAAGGCATCTTGTTGAGCAATATCAAAGAGATCATCCAACTTTTCAACAAACTGTTTAAATTTGTTCTTGGCCGTTTTCGATGTTTTCTTCCGGTCTTTTTGAAGAGTTCTCCACTCGGCGTGAAATTTTTCCAGCTTAGTAATTGCATCTTGCTCATGTTTAGTCGGGATTCGAGCTTTCTCCCAAAAAATGAACACTTCTCGTATTGTAAGTTTTGCTGATTCTCTTACAGTTAATTTCACAGTACGTAAATTATAAAATAAAGCACACAAAACTTGACGATTTGAGGGTAGTTTACAACCGGTGATCTGGTGAATGGGATAGCCCACAAGAAATATTTTATCCTTGGTCCGGCTTTGTACACCTGATGTGGATGACATTTCAGAGGCCAATAGGTAAATAACAGTTAACTTGGAAAATGAAACATATTGCAAACTTTAATTTCAATAAAATGTTTTCAAATGTCTTTTAAAATAATACTATAATAGTTATAAAAACAATAACACACACACTTGGAAAATTAAAAAAATAAAACGATAAAATATCTTCACTAGATAATTGTTCGATCTAACCAGCTCAAAGGCACTTTAGAAACTAAACTGAATAAATAAAAGGTCGGTTGTACGCTGAAGTAAAATCACCATCCCTAAAATAGAAATTAGATTCACCCTCCTTTTTACCTGTCAAACGGGTCTTTCTTTGGTAAACTAGTCAGGTAATCCCCATATAATAAAAGATTAAATTTGAACAAAAGGCTCTTTATGTTTGAAAATTGAGTTCCAAAATACTTTTTAACAAAAAAAATGTTAATTCCGAGACACATTATGTAAAAACCCGTAAAATTCTTAGAATACTCCCAAACTGGCTCCTACTGGTACCAGGTCACGTTTTTGGGGCTAAAGGCTGTTGTAACTCGGTTTGACTTAAAATAACAACAATTATGTATAGAATATAAATTTTGATGAACAACATTAGCTTTCTTTTGAGATATTAAGCGTATTTCTATTATTTACCGTTCTGGAGCTCCATATGTCAGCTTTTTGGCCAAAAAATTTGGATTTTTTCAAATTTTGAGCGACGAGCGGCACGGGTTAACGTCGTTTAATCGAGCTCAAATTTCGGCTATCTCAATATCTGGAAAGGGGAATCGTTTTGTGGGGTCCAGACGAACAAAATTCCGACATCGATTTTTTGCGGTCACCCTAATATATATATATATATATATATATATATATATATATATATATATATATGTATATATATATATATATATATATATATATATATATATATATATATATTGTAACATTCATTTTTTTCCTAGATTTTAAGACCATGTAATGTTACTGATTTTTCACTTCAAATTGTACTTATTTTCATTTTTGTATCGAACGGTATATTAATCAAAGATTCCAAGCCGTTCGGTATATATAGTGCTGTGCGGGTTTCTGACCGAATCTACCGCTACGCCGCGATTGGTGAAAATGTGTATCCGCAGTTTTGGTTCCGGCGTCGCCATATTACAGGCAGAGTTCGCACGGTTTATTTAAGGGTCCGAAGAACTACTGTCTTGGCTTATTTCCATCTAGCCGCCGAGGCGGAGTACCATCAAGCCGCAGCCAGGCTAATTTTCATCGGAGCCGCCAAGTAGGCTTCCTTCGACTGAGCTGCAGTAAAGGCTCATAACAACAATCATGAGAGCTAAATAAAGCACAAGTTTTTTAACGAAAAGCCGTAGTGGGCTCTCTAAGTGTTTACTAGAAAAGTGTGAAATCGGTCGTGTTCCATCGAAGCCGAAATAAAAAACAGTAAGTTACCAAAACATCCTTCCATAGACTTATCCCTGAGTAGTGCCTTAACAGCAATTTGAACGGACTAAAAAGTGAAGTGAAAAGCACTATTTTTCGTCTTCGGGGTAGTCAGAGTTTAGAATTTAAATATAATAACTACTTGTTAGGCTAAAATTTTTTTTTGTAAAACTGCAAAGGTTAGAACTTTTTATTTTTAAAATCATGAATAAATTTTCTTTTAGTTGATTAAAGCTAGTGTCTCACTGAATACCTATTTTCTTTTCAGGATAAGAAAAGTTGTACTAGACTAATTTTTTTAGTAATAACCATAAAACCCTTCAGTATTTTTTCATTTTTTTTAACTGAAGTTAGATCCTTTCTATTTTAAAATGAATGGTGCCCAAAAAATTTGTACAACTGAGCTTTTTTAAAAATAGAAAATAATTCCAAAAAGACGTAAAAAAATTATCTCTTACCCATATTCTCTACCAAGGAAAACTGAGCTAGTGTGTGTTTAATTTCTTTAGTTCTTTTAAAATCAGGATTCACTCAATTCATTATCAGAAATTAAAGCGGGGCTGCAAGAAAATTGCGCTCAAGCTTGGGGCATCCAATATTCAAACGGTACAAAATTGCGCTCAAGCGTGGGACAAACAACTTCTCACAGGGTACAAAAAAAAAAAAAGATGCCTCAAACTGAGGACAATTTAGCATGTTACAAAATAGCGCTGTCAACGTGGGGCTTTTGGAATTTTATTTTTTAAAAGGGTTCAGTGTACTAGCTTTCGAACAAAGTAAAAGCTCTAACTTTGCAGATATTTTTATTTCATAATATTTATTAAACGAAACTACATTATAGCAGTAAGACAAAAGCAGGAAATTTGTAGAATTTTTTATTTCAATTTATCTGATGGTGGTATAGATATTTGAATTTTGTTAATTGACTCTAAGATAAGTGATCCCTGTTTTTTTCTTAAAAGCTAGCTTTATAGTTCAGATTAGCAGATGTGCTGGTTTACTTTAATTTTTGCACTGTTAGATTTATTTTGCGGCGATTAACCGAGAAAAAAAAATGTACGTTTTTTTCTCACCGATGTTTTGCATGAATATTAAAAATACTTTGCTGATACGAAACGGTATTTAGAGATTTTTTTATAGGAAATTCTTAACATATTTGGTAAAAGAGTTTTAATACAAGGCGATACTTAGAAATTTCTTTTGAAATTGTGAAGATTTTTTTAAATGTTTAGTAAAGAAGTTTACATATTTTAGTTGCCTTTACATGATTTTATTTTGACTATTGGGAGCACAGGAGAAATATTTTCACGACTTTTTAAAACAATTCTTTTAAATTTTATTGATTTATCATGGAAGCCTTCAATTTTAAAGTCAATCACCTACTGGAAAATGAATTAGACTATGGACTGAAAATCCGTCGTAATTTCTCAGAACGTCCGGTCGCGGATAAAAGAAAGATTCCAACGAGGATCTTAAGTAAAGAAATATTCCAATAGATCAGATTGGACTAAATAGTTACAAAAAGTTTCTGATTTTTTAGTCTAATAAAAAATTCTCCTTCTCAAGTTAAAACTCCTGCTTCTCCAAATGGTCACATGTCTCCTTTATTCGTGCATAAATATTTAGATAATAGACCGCATATAAAGATAGATCTATTAGGTGCCCATTTCTCGGCTTTATTTGACTCTCGTGCAAATGCCTCCGTTGTAGGTCAGAATGGTATTAAAATTTTAAGTCGTTTAAGTATAAAAAATGCCATGTCAAAAATAGAAGTGTTACCACTGCAGATGGCAGCCGTCTAAAAGTTTTAGGTACGGTTGAGTTGCCGCTAGTCTGCAATGGTCATTGTTTAGTAATCTCTGCTCTAGTAGTACCTTCTCTATCACATACTTTGGTTTTAGGATGTGATTTTGCACAAAAATTCGGAATTTTAGTAAATTTTAAAGATAATTCGTGGTATCCACAGTCCCTAGAAGTCAATTTAATACAAGTTTTAAAGATTGTTATTCAGAAAGTTCTTTAGAAAACCTTTTCTCGCGTCTATGTACCCTAGATGATCTCTCGCGGACGGAACGCTTAAACGCAGAAAACGTAATAAGCTCTTTCAATGAAATTAGTAGTAAAGATAGGTTAGGCCGAACGAATAAAATAAGGGGTTAGACGAAATGTTGAAACTCGGAGTGACTTCGTCTAAGCTATGACGGAAGAAAGCTCAACGAGGTCAACAAATTTGATAACTATCCATTACCGAACATCGACAGATGTCTATAGATACGGCTGATGCCAGTCCTGTAAAGACAAGGCCCATCGCCATGTCTCCGTATATGTCAAAAGTATTAAATAAGGGGTTAGACGAAATGTTGAAACTCGGAGTGACATCGTCTAAGCTATGACGGAAGAAAGCTCAACGAGATCAGCAAATTTGATAACTATCCATTACCGAACATCGACAGAATTTTGACATCACTCAGGAATGCTAAGTATGTATCCTCGATAGATCTTAGAAAGGCTTTCTGGCAAATTCCTTTGGACAAATCCTCTAAGGAAAAGACCGCTTTTGCAGTAGTAGGCCGAGGTCTATTTCAGTTCGTCACTATGCCGTTTGGTCTAAAGAACGCTGCTCAAACTCAGCAACGTTTAGTGGACGCTATATTTGGTCCGAAATATGAGCCACATATTTTTACCTATCTCGATGATATTTTAGTAACATCGGAAGACTTCGAATCGCATATTCGCTTACTTAAAGAAGTAAAAGATAAATTGAAAGAGGCCGGACTGACGATAAATTTGAGCAAATGTGATTTTTTCAAAACTTCTCTAAAGTTTTTAGGCTATATTGTAGGCTCAAATTCCTTGCGTACCGATCCGGATAAAGTAGCAAGCATGGTTAATTATGCGAGACCTACTAATACTACGGAAGTTAAGCGCTTCGTAGGAATGTGTTCATGGTACAGACGTTTTATCGAGAATTTTTCTACCCTGTTGTCGCCTATTAATGATCTTTTGAAAGGACGAAAAAAAGGACAATCGATAGATTGGACAAAGGCAGCCGAAGAATCTTTTATAAAGATTAAAGAGCTATTGGTTTCAGCTCCCATTTTATCCCAACCAGATTTTTCCCAACAGTTTTATATTTCTAGTGATGCTTCTAATACCGGTTTAGGGGGCGTCCTAACACAGAAAATCAATGGTGAGGAAAGAGTGATAGCGTATGCCAGTAGAACTTTATCAAAGGCTGAACGTAACTATTCGGTTGTTGAAAAAGAATGTTTAGCAGTACTCTTTAACATCGAAAAGTTTCGACCTTACATAGAAGGTGTTCCTTTCACGGTCATAACAGATCATTATAGTTTATTGTGGCTTAATTCTATTAAAAACCCTAGTGGCAAACTAGCGCGTTGGGCGATTAGGCTGAGACAACATACATTTAATTTAATTCATAGAAAAGGAGTCCACAATGTTATTCCTGACGCTTTGTCAAGAATCCCAGATCATACAGCGGACGAAAACAGTCTTAATGCAGAGATTGGCGTAAGAATTGATACAGTTGACATAGATCGCATTGACCCATGGTACGATAACTTACGGCAGCAAATTAAAGAATTTCCTCAAAATTTTCCGCAGTGGAAGTGGAAAATGATTTCGTGTACAAGTTTATCCCAAACCAGTTGCCTTTAAAAGTTAATGTACCCGAGTGGAAAATACTAGTTCCTAAACCACAGAGAGAGGAAATTATAGACATGTGTCACACTCCTCCTACTTCTGGTCATTTTGGTTTTTATAAAACTCTTCACAGGGTTCAGGAACAGTATTATTGGCCAAAAATGCGTTTTGACATCGTAAAGTTTGTGAGGACTTGTGAAGTATGTGGAGCGCAGAAATCTCCAAATGCACTACCTATGGGACTGATGGGAAAAGAGAAAACGGTTAATTACCCTTTTCAAGTCATAGCAGCTGATCTAGTAGGCCCATTCCCACGTTCAAAAAAGGGAAATAAATGGCTTCTCGTGGTTTCTTGCTGGTTTACAAAGTATACCATGCTATTTCCTTTGAAAAGCTCTAAAGCTGGATATATAGAGAGAATTTTGGAAAATAATGTCTTTCTAATCCACGGTGTTCCATC
Source organism: Pachyrhynchus sulphureomaculatus (assembly GCA_019049505.1). NCBI lineage: Eukaryota > Metazoa > Arthropoda > Insecta > Coleoptera > Curculionidae > Pachyrhynchus > Pachyrhynchus sulphureomaculatus. Next base: position 9,444 of record JAHKBH010001080.1, read on the forward strand.
GCTCTTAATATGCGATAACGGTACTCAGTTTACCTCTAAAAGTTTTAAGAGCCTAAGTGAAACTTATGGTTTTAATATCCGTTTTAATCCCGTGTACTCTCCACAATGTAATTTTGTCGAACGTAATAACCGAACAATAGGGACCGCTTTAAGAAGTTACGTGGATTCACATGACACTTGGGATGGCAATATTTCCAAAATCCAACAAGCAATAAATACCGCAAGACACGAAGTAACAGGGTTCACACCGTCTTTCTTAGTTTACGGCAGACATATACCTCTATCTGGATCGTATTATAAAAATTTAGATTTGGATGTCAATGTTGACAGCGAAATAATTCCGGGTAACAGGGGTGCGTACGCCGAAAATTTAAAGGGTTTAAAGATATTTTCACCGACGTGCGTAGTAGGATACATAAGGCTTATGAACGGAACAGTAAGTCTTACAACCTTAGAAAAAGGGATTTTGCCTTTAATATAGGTGATCACGTTTGGCGAAAAAATAAAATTCTTTCCAGTGCAGCAGATAAATTCACATCTAAGTTGGTACCTAAGTATGTGCATTGCGTGATTAGAGAAAAGATTTCAGATTTAGTTTATGGTTTAGTTAATTTAGATGGGGCTAAAATAGGACGATGGCATATTAAAGACTTAAAACCATTCAATGGACCTAACCCTAATGAAAGTTTGTCAGAAGAAGAATAATTTATATTTACATTATCTTAATTGCTTAAATTTTTTTTGATGTTGCTCTGTAGAGGTGACGACCTCGTTTTTTTTGACTGTTATAAAAGTTGAGCAGAGAATAGCTTACTTTTATTGTTTAATGCTAAGGTTTTGGGTATTGGCCATATCCCAAACTTAGGTTGATTGTGGTTGATGTTTAGCATCGACTCAGCTGTTGCGAGCTTGCGAAAGAGTCACACTCAGGATATATCATAAGACTGGTATGTCGGTGGTCGCGGGATTTGATTTGCTTATGACCCCAAATAATATCCGGTTCTTGACACTTGGAAGCGAAATTTTGATTAGAGGCAATCCAAGGTGATCTTGAGTTAGGCAAGCGCTTGATGGAGCTCGTGTAGTGTGATGTAGAGTCAAAATTTTTATGAGCAATTTCAAAGTTTGTTACCCGAGTGGGTGTATTTCTATTACCTTAGTGGTATATGTTGGGTGCAATTAAGAGTAAATTGATTTTGGTTTATCCAGTAAGTCTAAGACTTGGATTATTTTGATTTAGATCTTCTTCTGAATTGACAAACTGAGGGTATTTTCTATTTTTTTTTCAGAGCCGTTTAAACGTTACCTTTGAGTCACTAATTTTTTTTTAAAATTTTTTTGCATGGACTCATAGGCGTATGTTGAGTTTTTTCGGTTTACTATCAGATTGATAGAAAATTGAAGTTCTGCAGGAGAACTAAAGGCTGATCATTTACAAGAGATGAGAGCAGAGTAAGACAGTCGTTTCACAAAGAAATGATCAAAATCTGATACCGAGATGAGAACCTTGTCAAGAGAGGCTAAGCGCAGTGAAGGAAGATTCCTAACCGAATTTTTAGATTTTCACCAGATAATCTAGAAGTTTGGGCTGACAGAAAACGGTTATGCCTGATACCTGTAGCAGTTTCTTCTAGAGGCTATTGTCTAGGGAGACGATTAACACCATGATCGAATATTTTAGCTGTCAACGATGTTTTCTTCTTGTTTCTGATTAAGCTGGAAAAGCTCTTGTCGTCTTCAAAAGTTTTGTTGCGTTGCCACCGAAAAATTGAGAAATTTTTGCTTCATGTAGCTTTTTAAGCTCATTTTCGTTTTTTGGAAATTTCCGTTAGAAGCTTGGTTAAGTCAACCTTGTAAACCTTTTAGGTTGTATCCCATGAGTTATCTGTTTTTTTACAGGCTGTGATGCACCGGGTGCTAACAGATGCCGTTACGACGTTTGGCAGGGAGTTAGTCTTCCTGAGGAACAGACTGATTGGAAGGGTAGTCTATGGGGGGTGAACGTTTGACCTTTGGGACCTTTAGGGGTTTTGTTACCCAATGGTTATTTCTATTTGAACCAAAGGAGAGCCTAACTACTGTAGTCGACCTCAGCTCCAATTAGCCTATTAGTGGTGACAGGCTGTTGGCAGTAGTGTGTTTCGGAACACCCTATTGATTAAATTTTTTTGACTTGTGGTGGTGTGGTAGACACCGTTTCAGTTTAGTGGATGCTATAATCTACTCCCTTTTGTTGGTGGACACCAGGGTCACCAATTCTCCGTATTTTATTGTCTCCACCATTCAGTATATCGTGGTGTGTGTTTGTCTCCTGTTATGTGGGATGGATTGAATGTTTTTCGTTGTTGTTCTAGGGCGAGACCAGTACACGAGGGTTCTTCATGAAACTTGGAGAAGCGCAATGCTGGTTAAGTTTTATATCTCTGTGTAGCCACCCTGAAGAATGACGGAGGGCGTTTTTTCGGCTCATGTTTCTAGGCAGATTTGTCACTTTGGTGCGATGTGCCGAAGATTTGATTAGCTTTTGCTAAGAGCTTTCACCAAGCTCAGTATGGAGTTATCATAACCAAGAGTTTGGGATTTGAACTCTTGTATGTATTTCTGTATATATTTCTGTACATATTTCTGTATATATTTCGGTGTATGTTGGTTGCCTGAGGGCATGTGCTCAAAATGCGAGATTTTGAGTCGTTTTGCTTATGGACTCCTATATTTAGGATTATGACTTTAGGGAGGTCCTATTTCGAGACTTGCTGTCTCATATAGTTATGTTGGGAATGTTTCCTTGAATGTTAGTTGTGCGCAGACTAATCATTCTGTTCTTAGTGAACATTGCTTTGTGAAGCAGGATCATTCAGTTTGGTGAATTTTAGCTTTTTATAGCTATTCACTGTGTTTAGAGTGAATTTTAGCTTTTGTAGCTATTCACTGTGCCTATAGTGATATCGTTAGCTTTTATAGCTGCTCACTATGTTAATGGCGAGATTGTTCTTTTAGAACGCAGGCTTTGTGTAGTCGAGGACTATTTACCGAGTGTTTTCTTGGCGAGGAGCCGAGTTTTTTTCTGGCGATATACCAGAGTGTTTTGTTGGCGAGGAGCCGAGGTTTTTTCTGGCGATATACCAGAGTGTTTTCTTGGCGAGGAGCCGAGGTTTTTTTTGGCGATATACCAGAGTGTTTTATTGGCGATAAGCTGACGTGTTTTCTGGCGATCAACCAGAGCGTTTTCCCTAGCGATTTTAGCATGTCTAGATGTCTTAGGACGTCGACATTGCGCGATAGAGTGCGATTATTTTCTGAGTGCGACTAGTAGTGATACTAGATTTGGAGTAGTGATACTGTTCTCTTAGCGATGAGCTAGAGCATTGATAGCGATTTTTCCCGAGCGTTTGTCTGGATATTTATCCAGATATTTTTTTTTTGGCCTAGTGCTAAATGGTCTGACAAGACTTTTTCTTTTTAGTGTAAGTGTTTGCACTAGAATCATTTTTTTTTTTTTTTCTTTATTTAAGAATTTTTATAAATTTCTTTTGCTGAAATAGAAAATTTTCAGACAATCCTTAAAATATTTTAAGGGGGGTGTTCATATTTTATTTCAGTTCACTTTTTTTGATTTAGACAAGAGTCTAGACAAAGTTATATTTTTTGTTTTGGTAACAATAACAGAGCTGATTCTTTTATATAAGAAGACCGCGATTGTTATTTTGGAAAGGTATTTCTTATGTTCATGCAAGGATTTTTATTTGCTTTTTGATGTACTTAACCTTAGTGTCTAATTAAGTTAAGTCTAGTTATAAGATTCTTGTGATCATGCAAAGATTTTCATTTGGTTCTCATTGTACTTAATATTAGTGCTTAATTGAATTAAGTCTAGTAGTAAGGTCCGAAGTTTGTACTTTTGTTTTAAGTTCTGACCTTAGTATTAAGTGATAGTGTACCACTTTGTACCTTTTCATAAGTGGCCTAAGTCTAATAGACTAGTGTAGTCTATTTCTTTTTGGAAGGGGGTAAATGTAACATTAATTTTTTCCTAGATTTTAAGACCATGTAATGTTACTGATTTTTCACTTCAAATTGTACTTATTTTCATTTTTGTATCGAACGGTATATTAATCAGAGATTCCAAGCCGTTCGGTATATAAGAGTGCTGTGCGGGTTTCTGACCGAATCTACCGCTACGCCGCGATTGGTGAAATGTGTGTATCCGCAGTTTTGGTTCCGGCGTCGCCATATTACAGGCAGAGTTCGCACGGTTTATTTAAGGGTCCGAAGAACTACTGTCTTGGCTTATTTCCATCTAGCCGCCGAGGCTGAGTACCATCAAGCCGCAGCCAGGCTAATTTTCATCGGAGCCGCCAAGTAGGCTTCCTTCGACTGAGCTGCAGTAAAGGCTCATAACAACAATCATGAGAGCTAAATAAAGCACAAGTTTTTTAACGAAAAGCCGTAGTGGGCTCTCTAAGTGTTTACTAGAAAAGTGTGAAATCGGTCGTGTTCTATCGAAGCTGAAATAAAAACAGTAAGTTACCAAAACATCCTTCCATAGACTTATCCCTGCGTAGTGCCTTAACAGCAATTTGAGCTGACTAAAAAGTGAAGTGAAAAGCACTATTTTTCGTCTTCGGGAGTAGTCAGAGTTTAGAATTTAAATGTCATAACTACCTGTTAGGCTAAAATTTTTTGTAGTCCTGTAAAACTGCAAAGGTTAGAACTTTTTATTTTTTAAAAAACATGAATAAATTTTCTTTTTGTTGATTAAAGCTAGTGTCTCACTGAATACCTATCTTACTTTTCAGGATAAGAACGGCTGTACCAAACTGATTTTTTTATTTACCAACAGTACACCCTTTCAGCATTTTTTCATTTTTTTTAGCTGAAGTTAGATCCTTTCTATTTTAAAATGAATGGTGCCCAAAAAGTTCGTACAGCTGAGGTTTTTTTTAAAAATAGAAAAGAATTCCAAAAAGACTTACAAAAATTATCTCTTACCCATATCTCTCTACCAAAGAAAACTGAGCTGGTGTGTGTTTAATTTCTTTAGTTCTTTTAAAATCAGGATTCACTCGATTCATTATCAGAAATTAAAGCGGGGCTGCAAGAAAATTGCGCTCAAGCTTGGGGCATCCAATATTCAAACGGTACAAAATTGCGCTCAAGCGTGGGACAAACAACTTCTCACAGGGTACAAAAAAAAAAGATGCCGCAAACTGAGGACAGTTTCACATGTTACAATATATATATATATATATATATATATATATATATATATATATATATATATATATATATATAATATTTAATTTATATATATATATATATATATATATATATATATATATATATATATATATATATATATATTTATATATATATATATATATATATATATATATATATATATATATATATATATATACATATATATATAAATGTATATATATATATATATATATATATATATATATATATATATATATATATATATATATATATATATATATATACAGGCTGGCTGTTGCGTTTTCGATGTTTTGGATATTCCTTGGTTTAGCTAGTAGACTCTTCCATGTAGAGGAGATATTAAGTGCACCATCCCATTTATTTAGCTGTCCATTCTTTTCGATTTCCAAGGTTTCTCTGACTATGCGTGTTTTATAATGTGAAATATAAGCTATTTGTTTAGATCATTCGAAATTGATGTTGTGACCAGTATATTAATGGTGCTGAAAAAGAGTTGAAGTTGTTTGTTTTTAATACTTACTTGATGTTTTTGAATCCGTGTGGAGATTCTTCTGTTTGTTTGCCCTATTTTCAGTTTGTGGCAGTCTTCGCATGGGATGCTCTAAACTCAGTGATTTTCCAGTTTTCTCTTGTTCTTGTGGTTTTCCAGGGTGTCTGCTAGAGTGTTTTGTGGTTTGTATGTTGTGTTTTCTTAGGACTCTTCCAATCCTATCTGTAACTCCTTTCACGTACGGTAATAGGACTATTTTTGGTTGTGGTCTCGTTTTTCTGTCCTTGTCTGTGGAGGGCACTGTTTAGCAATTGCTCTCTGTATGGACTGATTTTTATATCCATTTTACTTAAGGGCCCTAGTGATTTGTCGAATTTCTTGCTGTCTCGTGTCTGGTTCGGTGAGTTGGTATGATCTCGATACGAAGGTGTTGGCTACCGACTGGATTTGAGATGGATGGTGGTGTGAGCTAGCCTTTAAATATCTGTTGGTGTGAGTGGGCTTTCGGCAGACTGAGTATTGAAGTTGACCGTTGTTTTTCCGAATTATGAGTAAATCGAGGAAAGGAAGGCTTTTTTCTTCTTCTACTTCCAAGGTGAACTGTATCCGGTGGTGTCTAATTCGTTTCGTCGATGGGGCCAAATTATAAAGATGTCATCAATATATCGTTTTCAGAGTTTCGGTTTGAGTGGTGAGACTTTAAAACAAAAATGCAACATCCATCTTAAAAACAGCCAGCCAGGCGCTGCAAGATCGCAGTAACACGGTGAAAGCAATAAATAACAGGGTTATACACAATAGTGATGATAGGTTTCAAAAAAGAAAC
>JAHKBH010001084.1:0-23650 GCA_019049505.1 Pachyrhynchus sulphureomaculatus
ATCTCAAATTTTTTAAATGGCACATCCTGCATATTATTATTTTTTTTGATAGATTTCACACAACCCTCCAACTTTTATTAAGTATGTCATGTAACTATTTCTAATAGTTTTCGATTTATTTTGAATTTTTCAATTTTTACCCTTGTTTTTAATACACTTACGCTATTGTGAAAACATAAATAAATAGTTAATAATGATTTTAATATAATTTAACATTAATTATTATGACGTAACTAAGTTGGGAATGTGGAATCTTTGGCACAATGATACTACTCAATATATATCACCACTACACCAAACACTTTATTTTTGCACTCGACGCGCGTTTCGCTAACCACGTTAGCTTCATCAGGAGCGATGATTGACTAAAGCTTAACTACAAATCTACCCTATTTATACTTAGCCTAACCCTTGAATTACTCAAGCGGAACTAATGACATAGGCAAGGCCATCAGTTCCGGTCAAGTAACCAGTAGAGGGGACTATAAGGAATAGGCCCTCTGTCTTTATTTAAACTACTTTTACATTTTATGATTTCCATACTTTCGTATGCGTTCAACAATCTCTTATCAGATACATTTTTTATTACTCTTAGATTATCTAATGTTACAGTATGATCAGCTTCAAGGGCATGTGCGGCAATGCTAGACTTTTCTGTTCTACTGTATTTTAAGTGTGCTAAATGTTCTTTAAATCGTGTTTTAATTGACCTTTTAGTTTACCCAACATACTTGTCACAAGATAGATATATTCCTAATGATTCATTTCATTGTAAACAACATAAATTAGCCTCATTACATTTTTTAGTTCATCGTTTGGTCACTTTCCCTCTGAATAGAGTAAACTTTAATAAAGAAAGGAATCATATTAGAAATATAACTAGAGTTAATGGTTATGACGATGACTTAGTAAATAAGCTAATAAATAGACATAAATTTATGTTTAATATTCAGAATTCCACCTTTTTTACACGCGAAGAAAATAACACCAAGTACGTCTCCATACCATATAATCCGAAATATAGCAAGGGACTCAATAAGATATTTAATAAGGTAGGCCTCACCTTAGTCTATAAGTCATCAGACAATCTGAGGAATATCTTAGGAAATCCCAAAGATAAGATTCCTAATTGTGAGAAAAGTGGAATTTATGAAATTAGTTGTAATGATTGTGACAAAAAGTATGTTGGGCAAACTAAAAGGTCAATTAAAATACGATTTAAAGAACATTTAGCACACTTAAGATACAATAGAACAGAAAAGTCTAGCATTGCCGAACATGCCCTTGAAGCTGATCATACTGTAACATTAGATAATCTAAGATTAATAAAAAATGTATCTGATAGGAGATTGTTGAACGCATACGAAAGAATGGAAATCATAAAATGTAAAAGTAGTTTAAATAAAGACAGAGGGCCTATTCCTTATAGTCCCCTCTACTGGTTACTTGACCGGAACTGATGGCCTTGCCTATGTCATTAGTTCCGTTTGAGTAATTCAAGGGTTAGGCTAAGTATAAATAGGGTAGATTTGTAGTTAAGCTTTAGTCAATCATCGCTCCTGATGAAGCTAACATGGTTAGCGAAACGCGCATCGAGTGCAAAAATAAAGTGTTTGGTGTAGTGGTGATATATACTGAGTAGTATTATGACGTAATAAATGTTCAAAAATATGCCCGTCTACTTGAATGCACATGTTTAGTCACTTTCCTTAGCAGGCAAAAAGGGCGTTATTGTCCTGCACGCATCCCGTATCCTAGTTTTCATATCTACTGGCGTTGTAGGGGGATTCACATCAACAAGATCTTTAATGTAGCCCCACAAAAAGAAGTCTAAAGGTGTTAAGTCACATAATCGAGGAGGCCACTGAATGAATCCATCATTACCGATCCATTTTCGTGGGTAACGATCGTTTAAAAATTCTCGAACTTTCCGGTGGTAATCAGCAGGAGCTCCGTCTTGTTGAATCCACATTTGTTCCCTTTCAAAGTTATCAACTTCTTCAAGAAGCTGGGGTAATTCGTTTTGCAAAAAATTTAGATATGTAGGCTCGTTAAGCGGTTCGCGGAAAAAATATGGACCAATAATTTTAAAATTTAATATTCTACATCATACATTAAGGGCCCACTGGTTTTGGTTTTGAACTTCCCGGACTTAAAATGGATTAACTGTTGAATAATAATGCATGTTATGCTCCATTACTGCGAAAAGTAGCTTCATCAGAAAACATTATTTTGGATAAAAAATTTGGATCAGCCTCTATTGCTCCATTCATGGTCTTCTTCAAAATATGTTTTATGATACGCTGTCTGAAGACAATATCGGGCATCCTTGACTGCACTATGGAAATAGTAGGTGGTGTTTTTCCTTGGAAATCGACAGTAGAATGTGAAGCAAAGAGTTCAGCCAACAAGTTCGCTTTTTCAACAGGTCGTTGCAATAGAATTATCTGGCCGTGTGAGTGGTGGTATGGTGGATTTGGTGAAATTTTGACTAACTGCCTTACTGACAGACTAAAAAGACCTGGAATTGTTGGGACAAGCGAGAAGTTTGTTTCTAATCCGTTGATTGTATGCCTCCTTGGTTTCGTCGATAATTTCTTTGTATCCGTTTCTGGCACGAACAAAGGGGTTACGATTTATGATATTAGGATTTTCACGCCATTGTCGGTATATAAGATGTTTAGAAGCAACAGCTGTTTTGCATTTTGAGTCCAACCAAGGCTTGTCGTTGGGAGGGCATTTCTTCGAAAAAGGGATGTAAGCCTCCATACCGGCCAAAATAACATCGGAAACCTCCCTGGCGCAGACAGATGGGTCCTTGGATCGAAAACAAATATCTAACCAAGGAAAAGTTCGAAAATATTCTAGTCTTCTCATTTAGCAAATTTGTAGTGCCAAATCTTGCGCGGTTTAGGCGCCTCTCTGTCACTGATTGGTGTCGAAAGTAGTTTATTGGTTTAGGATTGGTGGTTAAAAACAGATCATGAAGACTGGCGAGCTCCCCGTCTCTATCAGGGTTCCATGTTGGTTCGTCACTAAGCTGAGTTAAGCCACAACTGATTGAAAATGATTCGGCTTTACGACCTTGTTCGTCGGTAGTATTTGAATATTTAAGCCAGTTGATGTTGTGGACTTAAAGTCGCCCAGGATGGCAATTTCGGTATTTGGATAGTTAATTTGTAAGTGGTAATAAAATAATTTAATTAAAATAGATTTAGTAATGGTGAATTATTTAAGTCTAATTGTTCATTTATTAAGAAATATGAATTTTTCAATTTGTTTATTTCTAAAGATTCTAGGTAATTAAGTTTTAGGCCCTTTGTGCAAGTATGTAATATTTCAAAGTTTGACTTAAGTTATTTGCTTCGTGCCAGCCCCATCTTATAAACTATCAAAACTTCTTGTTCAAATACTCATAGACAACACTAAATTTAAAGCTAAATTTGCAATAAAAAATTCACAACTGGTTGAAAACATCAAACATTTAAAGTTACTTGACAATTCAAAATTAAGCTCTTCCGATGTTCAAAATCTTTTTCCAAGCATACCAAGTAGGGAAACTATATTACTAATTGAAAAACTTCTTTCTGAAATTAATGTTAACTCAGTAATAAAACAAGACATCTTAAACTGCTTAAAGGTGTGCCTAGAACAAAATTATTTTGAATTTAATAACGACCTATACAGCAGCCTAGACGGTCTCATAATGGGCAATCCACTTAGTCCTCTTTTGGCGGAAATATTTATGAATAACTTAGAAAACCAAATAGGCAAACACCCACTGTTTAAAAAAATTTGTATATTGGTATAGATATGTTGATGATATCCTACGTTGTTTTACAGGAAGTGATAGACAATTTGCCACATTTCAAAATTTTTTGAATAACATACACAAAAATATAAAAATTCACTAGCGAAGTTGAAACCAACAATAGCTTAAACTGCCTTGACCTAAAAATAAAAAGACATAATAACAAACACAGTTTTTCTATTTACCATAAAACGTTACATATTGACATGATTATCCATAATACCCCATGTCATCTACCAAGTTAAAAACTTGCAGTTTTCCATAATATGATTCACAGACTAATAAATATTCCTCTAAACCAAGACGATTTACAAAAAGAACTTGATATTATAAAACAATTAGTAGTAAATAATGACTATTTACTATCCATAATAGATAATATTCTCAAGAAAAAAAAACTTTACAAAAAAGCCGTTAGTACAGTTTTTCCTAAGAATAAAGAACCTTATAAAAACGTAGTCAATAACGTACTTTGGTAGATGCAATACTAAATTAAATAGTTTTTTGGGAAAATTAAATATTAACACAGCATTTAAAACATCCAACAGACTTGGTAAATTTATAAAAAATAACAAAACAAAAACAGATAGAGACAATAGATCCAGAGTATACAAATAAATTGTGGAAATTGCTCAAAAACATATATAGCTCAGACAGGAAATACAGACAGGAAAAACAATAGAAAAAATAACTTAAATTACGCAAATCATTTAATTGAAAATAACCACCAATTCAACCCAAACTTTGAAATATTACATACTTGTACAAAGGGCCTGAAACTTAATTACCTAGAATCTTTAGAAATAAACAAATTGAAAAATTTAGATTCCTTAATAAATGAACAATTAGACTTAATAATTTACCATTACTAAATCTATTTTAATTAAATTATTTTGTTACCTGCCATAAATTGTGAACCAACCATTTATTATAGTAATTTTATCTTCAACAACCATTTGAAGAAGCTGTCGTACAGCGAAACATGTCGTGGTGTTAAAAATAAAAAATTTAGTGGAAATTTAAGTAGTGTTTTACTTCTTGCAATACTTCGAGTTATGAATTTCCACCAAGTACCGGCTGAGTCAATTCAAATATTGTTTTATTTTTTAAACTGCTATGTTATATTACTATTACCATTATTTCAGCATTAAAATAGTAATAATTAATATGTTTCTGTTATTTAAATCATAATTTTATTGTAAAATATGTAATATTTGTTTTAAAAATCACTTTTTCATGTTATATTTAAGATAAAATATTGAACAGAAATAAAAAGAATGAACCAGACCTTTTCTAGAGCAAAAGCGAAAAAATTCAATTTTTCGTAACAAAAAAAAAAAAATTAAAAATAGGATAGTTTTTTGTATATTCTTTATCTTTCCTTCTAACCATCTTGAAGAGCATAAAATTTCCCATGTTTAAAAAAAAGTTTCCTACGACCTTTTGCCCACAAGAAAAATCCGTAATAAGATTTGGACTAAAATGCGAATTTTGACCAATCCTCTTAATATTTATTATTAAAATTGGGCACACTTTTTTGTTAATATAAGAGCTATATTTTCCTATAATTTGACGCCGTAATATCGAATTGAACGTAAGTTACCCTTAAAAAAAAACATTTTTCAAGTTGCCGTAGTAAATACTTTTTTTTTTAGGTTATGTAATATTTTCTAATGCAACTTAAGCAGTTTTTTTAGGCAATTTTTATGACGAGTAAAATGAATTTTTTTCGGCTGCATAACAACCAACAGAAGCTGAGATATTTAAGAAAAAGTGAACCGAAAGCGTTAAAATGAACTAAAATAAAAGAAAAGTGGCCTTGTGGTCAAACTTAGGCTAAGGAAATTCATGTACATTATGTTGGCACTGTTCCAATGTAGTTAAATCGATTTCCAAGCTGTACCCAAAAATCGTGAAAATTTTACGGCATTTTCCTCCACTAAGAGCCTAATAAAATTGACTTTATTGGGAGCCTATCTATTCAAGCCAAATCTTATACGTTTTGCCCAGCAACCCTTGGAAACTACTTGTAGTCTAAGATTAATTAGTTAGTAAAAATAGGTTTTCTAACGAATAATCTATACGATAAAATACAATAAAAATAAAAAAGAAACACCTTTTAATATTAATGATTGTTCTTTGCACCCATCCTTCTCTTTAATTGTTATTAAATAAATAATTCCCAAATAGTTGTCTCCTTTTTTAGATCCATCTTTCACTAAAATAGAAAAATCTTTAAAACCATTTTCCTTGGCTATTTTTTCGACTAGGCTGTTTTGTTCGGTAGTAAGCATTTTGAAAACTATAAATTGCACAAACTAAACACTGCAATTTTTATTGCACCAATCAGTTAATTTATTTATCTATCAAAAAATAACTGAATGCCAAGTACGATATAATAGTTATTTAAAAGATTTTCCGGAAAAAAATTACTAGATAACTATTTGAAATGTAATATTAATACGAGTACATATGGTAACATATTGGGTCTTGTTTAAGTTATAATTCAAATAAATGATTTTACCAATTATAACTTATAAAAGTTTTCCAAAAACTCACCCTAAAATAGTACTGCCAAGTGAAAGTGTTTTAAAAATACTACTTGGGGAGAAAAGTCATGAGATGATTTACCGCTCCACAAACAAGAAAAACCATATGATTTTTAGTTAGTGTCAACTCTTAGAAGAGTTCTGTAAAATTTTCACAACATTTTCTCTATTAGTTTGCGAGTTACGCTACTTTTGATTTTTGAAAAAGCATGGAACAAAAAGAATTTCACGTGTTGATTAAACATTGCTTTTTAATGGCAAAAATATATCCAGAACCAAGAATGGCTTGAGAAGTATTATGGCACATCTGCTCCGTCGAGAGCAACTATAAGTCGATGGTTTAGTAAACTTAAATGCGGTCGTACAAGTATCGATGTTGCACTACATTCAAGTTAGGGTCGATATGGCTATCTTCAACGTCAAGACCATCAGAGCCGGAGTCCCCCAAGGCTCCGTCCTCTCCCCTACCTCTTTAACAGCTGACATTCCTAAATCGGATTAGACCAACGTCCTCCTTTATCCTGATGACACCGCCATAATCACGCAATCCAGAAACAGCCGCATCATCACCAATAGGTTACAACGCCACCTAGACAACCTCGACTGTTGATTTGAGCGCTGGAGGATCAAGCTGATCCCCCACAAAACGCAAGCCATCGTCTTCTCCAAGGGCATCATCAAGTACATGGGCATCCAGTACGACAAACAACTCGTCTGGAAGGACCAGGTCTGCACTGTCACCAAGAAAGCAAAGCAACTGCTGGGCAAATTATATTCTTATTATAAGCTTCTAATCTACACCAATGTAAAGGCAGGCATTACTTACACCTGCCCTACATGGTGTCAGCTCTCTAAGGCAAGGAGACCTCAACTCCAAACAGTGCAGAACAAGGCCCTGAAGGTGATCATAGGAGCCCCATGGTTCATGAGGAATAAACAAATCAATAGAGACCTCAGTGTGCCAAGCGTAAAGGCACACATGAGGAAAGCCCAACTCAAGTTTATAGACAAGGCGTCCCAACACCCCAACCCAACCATCAGGGACGCCTTCCGAATTTCCCCCACATGCCCGCTGCCAATTCCCGAGATCCTCAGACTCTCTCTTAGATGAAGATGATGGTCCTCCTCACCCACCATGAGAGAAGAATGTTAAACTAAGTTATTATAAGTCCCTAGGCTAAATTAACATTAAGTCCTAGGTTAAGCTAGCATAAGTCCTAGGTTAAGCTAGCATAAGTCCTGGGTTAAGTTAGGATAAGATAATCATGTTAAAAAAACCCGTCCCCTTAAGTTAGTATAGGACCACTAGTTTTAATGGTTAGGTTAAGTCAGAATAAGCAAACTCTCACCTAATGTAACAATAACTTTTATAAATAGAAGTAAGAGAGAGTTAGTTGAAATTCAACAAAAAAATGACAAAATGGATGTATTACGTTCTCAACGTCCCAATGAGGCAGTCACGCCAAAAAACACAAAAAAAATTCACCATATTATTCTGAATAACCACAAAATTAAAGTGAGAGAGACAGCTGACATCGTGAAGATATCGACAGAACGCGTAAGGCATATCTTGGACGAACATTTGCATATGAAAAAGCTATATGACAGATGGGTGCTGCGCACTCTCACGCTTGATCAAAAGCAGCAACGTATCGAAGATTCAGTACGCTATTTGGCAATGTTCTGGTGTAATCTAAAGGAGTTTTTAAGAACATATATTCTTAACATTGGCTCGGAAGAAATTCCCGAGGAAGCCGGAGTGAATTGGAAACTGCTTTAAAACAGATAAAAGAATAAGAAATCTTCAGGCGCAGATAAAATAATATCTGAAATATTGAAAACCGGAGGAAATGAACTATTTTTTAAAGCGATACGGATATTACTTAACAAATGTATTGGCGAACAAAGAATACCTGTACAGGGTGAGTCAACGATAGAGTAAAGTTCATTACCTCATTTGTTTCGGGAATGACGAAAAAATGTTAAATACAATAGTTTTAGGGAATGTTAAGGTGCACAGTTTAAAATTATTTTTGAGTATACAGGGTACTTCAAAAAAGTGTGGTCGATATAACATAGGTTTTTTTTAAATAGAATATCCTATTTTCTAATTTATTTTTAAATTCTGCGTAAAGTTTTAAAACTTTTTTATTAATAATGTTATATACCTAAATCTAGTAGTTTTTTTTTAATATTTCAATTTTTTTTTAAAAAAAGACTAGTTTTGAGTTTTGTAAAAAATTGCCAGTAGCGCCATTGTTTCTGAAGGTGGAATACTCCTTATTGATATGAGCGTTTCATAGAGATGAAAAAAAAAGATATATGTAAAGAAATTTGAGTTACATACTACAGGGTGTTCAAAATAAATTTATGCATTTCGACTATATTAAATTAAAAGATCTCAAATTTTTTAAGTAGCACACCCTGTATATTATTATTTTTTCTAATAGATTTTACAAAACCCTCCAACTTTTATTAAGTATGTCATATACCTATTTCTAATAGTTTTCGATTTATTTTGAATTTTTCAATTTTTACCCTTGTTTTTTAAAACACTTACGCTATAATATCATAGTTGCTAAGACAAAATAAAAATGTAGGCATTGTCAAATTTTACATATCTATTAAGCAAGTAAAAATGGTTTAATTTGTTGTAGTAAGTGACGTATAAAGGTAATAGTTATGGATTTTCCTAAAAATGAATTAATTGATATGGTTTATATACTGGGCGAGGTGGGAAAAAATTGTCTTTTGACAGTAAGGCTTTACGGAGCGAAGTACCCTAATAGACGTATACCATCTAGAAAATCTTTTCAGTGCTTAATGGAACGGTTTGATGATAGTAGTAGCGTTGAGTATACGAAACGGAAAGTAGTAAACCAGAATGCTACCAATGAGGAAAAAGAAATGGAGATTTTACTTCATGTTGAAGATAATTCCCAGGTCAGCAGCCGTCAACTAGCTGACTTGGCTGACACATCCCAATGTACGTCTAACCGCACCACGAGAAAATACAAGTATCATCCCTTTCATATGGAACTACACCAAGAACTTCAAGACCGTGATTTTGAACGACGAGTCAACTTTTGTACCACCATGAATGGAGCAGTAAAGGCTGATCCCAATTTTTTATCCAAATTAATGTTTTCTGATGAAGCTACTTTTCGCAGTAATGGAGCAGTGAACAGCCATAACATGCATTATTATTCAACAGTTAATTCATTTTGGGTCCGGGAAGTTCAAAACCAAAACCATTGTTCGCTTAATATATGGTGTGGAATATTAAATTTTCGAATTATTGGTCCATATTTTTTCCACGAACCGCTTAACGGGCCTAGATATCTAAATTTTTTTCCAAAACGAATTACCACAGCTTCTTAAAGAAGTTGATAAATTTAAAAGGGAACAAATGTCGATTGAATAAGACGGAACCCCCGCTCATTACCACCGGAAAGTTCGGGAATTTTTAAACTATCGTTACCTACAAAAATGGATCGGTAGGGATGGATTCATTGAGTGGTCCCCTCGATCATGTGACTTAACACCTTTAGACTTCTTTTTGTGGGGCTACATTAAAGATCGTGAATCCCCCTACAACACCAGTAGATATGGAAATTAGGATACGGGATGCGTGCAGGACGATAACGCCTTTTATGGTAAGGAAAGTGAAGGAAAATATAGTAAAACGACTAAATATGTGTATGCAAGTAGACAGGCATATTTTGAACATTTATTACATCATAATAATTAATCATTAGATAAGTTAAACTATATTAAAATTATTATTATTAACTATTTGTTTATGATTTCACAATAGCGTAAGTGTATTAAAAACAAGGGTAAAAATTGAAATATTCAAAATAAATCGAAAACTATTAGAAATAGGTAAACTGCATACTCAAAAATAATTTTAAACTGTGCACCTTTACATTCAATTATAAGAACGCTTTCGACCCCCTGGAACATTGGGCTATTATGCAGTTGTTAGCTCATGCCAGAATAGATTCAAGATATACGGAACTCCTAAAATTCATATATGAAAATGCGACATTAACGATTAAATTAGATGAAGATTGAAAAACAGAACCCATAAAGTTCAAAAAAGGTGTTAAGCAGGGCGACACAATTTCACCAAAATTGTTTAACCTGGATGTATTTAAAAGTCTTGAGTGGAAAGAGAAGATCATTTGCGATTCGTAGATGATGTAGTACTGATTGGCGAAGATCTAAAAGAACTCAAAATCAGGATAGAACAACTTAATCAAGCTTCACAGAAAGTTAGACTTGAGATGAACATCAAGAAAATAAAACTCTTAAGCCCACAAAATACAACAATTAAGACGGCGCAGAAGAGATCGAGAGATTGGAAGAGTATATATACTTGGGACATAAGATTAGATTCGATAAAGACAAACAAACAGAGGAACGACCAAGACGAATTGGTCTCAGCTGCACTGCATTTAAAAAATTGGGATTTATTCTAAAAATCAGACATATCCGCATGACCTTAAAAAGAAAAGTGTACGAGAGCTGCATACTTCCACTAAGTACGTATGGGCTGGAAACCATGACCCTTACAAAAATAGTCTTTGTCGACTCCAACATACTCAACGAGACATGGAAAGACGTATGTTAGATGTTAGTTTACGAGAACATATGGAAAGCGAGGAGACGAACAAGAATTACAGGAATCAGTGAAAGAGTGGCAAAATTAAAGTGGTAATGTGGCTAGAACGAATAATGGTAGATGGACAATCGGAAGACCAAGAAAAGATGGACTGATGACATCAGGTTGATAGCAGGCAGTAGATGGCTCCATCTTGCACAGGAAGAAACTTGAAGAGGCGTATCTCCTTCAATGGAGAAGCAGTGGCTTATAAAGGATAAGAAGAAAGGAGTTTTTGCGTCGGTTCGTAACAATGTACAAAACATGGATCCACCATTACGCGCCTGAGATCAACAGACAGTCCGCAGAGGGGCTGGAATCGCATGAAAGCCGACGGAAGCGTCCCAAAACACAATCATCAGGTGGAAAGGTTTTGGTAAGTATTGTTTGGGATGTGGACTGATCTTGAGAAGAGGCCAACAATCACCAAAACTATTACGTTGGTTTATTCGACCGTTTGAATGGTGAAATCAAAAAAAGGCTGCGTTTAGCGAAGAAAAAAGTGTTGCTTCACCAAGATAATGCCCCAGCTCACAACTCCATAATATCGGTGGTGAAATTGAACCAACTGGGCTATGAATTATAACAAATAGATGCTTACACTGCACTCTGTCGGCGACTTACTGAGTCTATTCAAGCAGAGCGGCACAGCACGGCAGTGTAAGCATCTATTTGTTATAATTTTTTGTTAGTTACCTGGATAAAGGACTAAAAATGTGTTCTCGTATTTGCTGAACCTAGCCCAGCTGATGAGCCGTGATACGGCGAAACGCCTCTTGGGATGGTTCAGCAAATAAGAAGAACACTTTTGGTAACTTCTAAAAATGCGATTCTTTTCGTTTCGTCTTAAGTTGTTATACCAATGCTCGGCTATGAATTGCTTCCTGGTATGCCGTATTTACCAGATCTGGCTCACAGCGATTAACAAAGTTGAAAAAGTGGCTCCAGAGAAACAGATTTGGCTCAAATAAAGAAATTAAATAGAAAACTGAGGGTTATTTTAAAGAGCTTGACAAATCGTTCTATATGAAAAGTATCCAAATGTTGGAAGATGGCTAGAATAAGTGTATCGCTCTTAAAGGAAACTTTGTAGAAGAATAAAATCGATTTTTGGCAAAAACATTGTATTTTTTTTCTGGGACTTTTCACTCAATGTAGTATTCGCCTTTATTGCTTACAGTTAGCTCATCGCTAACTCTAGTCTGGTGTGAGCGACTGTTTGATCTGGTAATACAATCTGGTCCCAGTAAAGCTTGTACAGGGTTAATGATTATAAATGGACCACCAATCTAACTAGCTTATTTGAAGAGTTAGAATGGTAATTAAAGAAGCTGTTCTGAGCTCAAAGTAACTTTCACTGATTTAAATTAGATACAATTGGGCACCGCCCGATATTGTCTTCAGACAGCGTATCATAAAACGTATTTTAATGAAGCTAGACACCAAAAAAGCTTCTGGCGCTGACGGAATACCTGCCATAGATCTTAAAAACTGTGCGAGGGAACTAACACCAGTTTTCTGAAGACTTTTCAACCTATCCTACAGAAAGGGAATATTTCCTTCCTGCTGGAAATGTGCCACAGTTCAGCCGATACCTAAAAAAGGCAAGAAGACCTTGCCAAATAAGTCATGGAAAAGGCTATAAATCATCATCTTCTAAAATATCTTCAAGGATTCAACATTATAAGCTATCATCAATATGGCTTTCGTAAAAATAGATCAACAGGAGATCTTCTGACTTATGTAACACACGTTTGGAACAACGCAATTGAACACACCGAATCTCGAGCGGTTGCTCTTGACATATCCAAGGCATTCGACCGTGTTTGGCACGATGGGCTGTTGGCTAAGCTACGCTCTTATGGTATGTCTGAAAAGTTCTGTTTGTGACTCTCATGTTTCCTCAGAGAGCGTTCTTTACGAGTGGCAGTCGACGGATTTCTTTCTAACACCTTCACTATCAACGCCGGTGTACCTCAAGGCACCATACTGTCGCCTACTCTTTTTCTCATTTACATTAACGATCTGCTGGAAAAGACCGAGAATCCAATGTACAGATTTGCAGATTACAGTACGCTTATCTCGGCTACTCAGACGAATATCCGCAGACAGCAGGAAGTCATTCAGTTTAACAAAGACCTGGAAGAAATTTTATCTTGGGGTGACAGTAACCAAGTGGAATTTAACGCTACAAAAACACAGGCGGCAGTTTTTTCTAAAAAAGTTAACGTTGCTGAACCCGACATAGTTATGTCGGGGCACTCCATTCCTCTAACAGCGTCACTCAATTGTTGGGCGTTTATTTGGGAACAAATATGTCCTGGCATGAACATGTTGCAGGCATAGCAAGAGAGCTTTTCAAATATTGGGAATATTACTTTCGAACCAGAAAGCTTTATACTCCACAACAAATCTGTTAAGCTCAAATTCGACCAACTATGGAATACTGCTTCCATGTTCGGGGCTCCGCTCTCAAACATACATTTCATTGTTGGATTCTGTTCAGTAGAAGAGCTGTTCGTCTGATTGGAGACCCGGAAATTGACGGCGGCCATGATTCGCTGGAACATCGAAGAACGGTTGGCGTCTTGAGCCTATTCTACAAGTATTTTCATGGAAAGTGTTCGAAGGATGTGGCCCGCTAATTCCTGCCAGAGCGGTGCAGGTTAGAAGTACACGTCACGCTAATACTTCACATCCGTATGAGGTTCAACTTGTTTACTCCTCGTACAACGCTTTTTCAAGCAGTCCTTTTATATGGAGAACATCATCCCTCTGGAAATAATTTGCCCAGGACTGTGTTTCCCACCGAGTACAATTTGCAGCGATTCAAGAACAACATGAATCGCTTTTTCCGCCCACATGTGGCGCTCCTGTAGCGCTTTAGGGACTTCCCTGTAGCAACATGTGCTAGACCATAAAAAAAGAACTATCTTTTACTAATTTAAATTAGAAACCATTGGGCACCGCATTTTTATAGCACAAAATTTATATTCCTTAAATGTATATTGTTATTCAGTTTTATAGAACACTTAACTCTGAAGCGTCACCATATATTTGTATGGCCTTATTGTGGAAAATAAACAAGAAAAAGTGCTTTGTCTAACTTTGCCGAAGTTGAGAATAAACCATATTGATAGTCGCGTTGGTTATGTTAAAATTTTAGTAGTGGTTAGTTAAGGCAAATGGTAAGCAACAAAAGAGATTTCACGGGTGCTAAGAAAAAATCGCTAGGTTAAAATAATTTCTAAGCATTAAGGACTAACAATAGAGAGAAGACGTAATATAGAGTACATCCAGAAAGCGTGTGGGAAGAATATTATAAGAAGCTGCTAACAGAAGATAGGCAAGAATTACAAGAAGAGAACCCTGAAGAAGAACAGAATAAGGAAATAAAACAGATCGAACTTAAGCTATGAAGAACTAAAGAAGACAATTAAAAACACTCCAAAAATAATAAATCTGCAGGGGCCTCCTGGGGGTGTGGTAAATGAAATGATTAAGTAGGGTCTAATAAATTACATCGAATGCTGAGAAACATGTTCCACAGAGCGATAAATGGAGAAAAAAATACCAGAGGAATGGTCAAAAAGCTTATATAGTATCCATATTTAAAAAGGGAGACCGCAGAAAATGCACAAACTATAGAGGCTAAGCATAATATCGAGTATGGGACGTTTGTATGAAAAATTATTAAAAATATCATGGAGGAAAATATGAAAGAAAAAATTGGAGAAGACCAAGCCAGGCTTTACGGCCGGAAAATCATGTATAGACCACATATACACTATAAAACAAACAATGGAAAAAAAACTGGCAAAGAATAGAGAAGTTCATCTAGCCTTCATAGACATAAGAAAGGCCTCCTATGACTGAGTACCAAGACAAAGATTATGGAACGCAATGAAGGAAATAGGCATTGACAAAGAACTAATATACGCAGTAAAAGCTCTCTACGAAAACAACACAGTGAACATAAAAATAGGACATAAAATAGGGAAGAGACTCCAAACATCAAAAGGCCTATTATAAGGATGCTCTACATCCCCAACACTATTCAAAAATATACCTCGAACAAACATTAAAAAAATAGAAGCAAAATGTAGTGGAACGGGTGACCAGTCCCAATACGAGAAAATTACTTATATACTCTAAGTTTCGCAGACGACCAAGTATCTTAGTAGCGCAAGATGAGGAAGACCTCAGTTATATGGTAAGAAAAATTGAAAGAAGATACACTAAAGCGGGATTAGCAAATAAACTTTGATAAAACGGAATATCTACAACAAAGGAGGGAAACGTGGAGAATCTAGAAGTAGTTAACGAAACAATAATCAAAGGAACTTATAGATTTAAATATCTAGGAACCATCATTTCAAAAAACGCAACATCAGAAGAAGAGATTAAAAGCTAGATTAGGACAAACGCGAACATGCATAAGACAATTAAATTCGATCCTGGGTGGGACAAGCACATTACAAAGAGGAAACAAAATCACGCATAAACAAATCAATAATACAAAGCATAATGACATTACGGGTCAGAAACATGGAGGAGGATCAACAACAAAAGAAATAAATCTAAAATTAACGCGGTAGAGATGGAGTATTGGAGAAGATGTTGTAGAGTGACACGTTATGGAGAGAATAACCAATGAAGAAATAAGAAGCAGAATGAACATCAAAGAGAAACGCAATAAATACTATTGAAGAAAACGATTAAAATGGTATATGGACACACAAGACGAAGCGAAGATAATAGGTGGAAAAAGAAAATAACAGAGTTGGAGCCCTATAGGGAGAAGAAAAAAGAGGAAGACCCAGACGATCGTGGAGAGACGATGTGGACGAGGCTATGGAGGACAGGGGTCTAACAGATGGAGACTGGGAATATAGAAACGGATGGAATCATATATATATATATATATATATATATTATATATATATATATATATATATATATATATATATATTTATAGATACATATATGTGTGTTTCTACCTAACGAATATATAATATAACATTTTAACTGAAACAACAGTTAAAGAAAAGAATAATAATAACACTTTCGCCCATAGAAATGAAACCTACTACAAACTGAGAATAAAAGTTATGAAAAAGAATTCATTGCACTTGTAATACAATTTTTGTCTTTCTACAGCTGCCAAAATGATTCCTTAGTACTGATCATTTAAAATTACGACGTTTATATGTAATTTTCTTCCTTACTGTTTAGTTTATTTCATCTTTAATTTTACAGTCTGTCAAGTAAGAATGTGACCAGCTTGCATTTTTGAAAAAATGTGTTTCGAGAACATTTTTTGGCGTCAATGTATTCTCTGGCGTGCTAACAACGACACAATTACCTTGGCAAGTTTCCTCCTTGCATCAATAATCGCCTGTATCTTCGAGGCATGCTGTCATCGTCAGATTTTTCGAAACTCACGAGACAACTTGAGTCAATCATGAGCACGAAGATCATTGTTTGAATGGTCCATGGGGACACATTCAAACCCAATTTTCTTAATTTTGCCGTCCTTTGAGGCAGCGTCAATTTCGGGTCCCCCTGAAAACAAAGACACGACTCATTTTTCGACTTTCGGAGTGTCTTTACCTACGGTGCCGCGTTTTGGCAAGTCGTCGATGTTTTTCGTCTCGTTTAAATGATTTTCTCACTTCTTCACAAACGATACTGATTTTTTAATATATTTAGCTGCCGCGGAATATGTAATTTTAGGCCCCTTTAGATGGGAAACAAAGAAAGACTGCCCCAAACTGACGCGCAAGCAAGTGACTAATTTTGGGTTTTACGTGATTTCGACGAAAGTTCGGAATCGACTGATATTTTTATTAAAATGCATCGTAGAAAAAGATTCTTTCTACCGATTTTTTTGTTGAATCGCGAGAATCGTATCTACAAAAAATGGATTATCGCAGACACGTTCTTACTTGACAGACTGTATGTATTAAATAATCAAATGAACTATCATTTTCTTATAAAAATTATTCGTCCTTTATTACTCTATTGATTAATGTACTTCTTCCTCGCCCCGTACAGATTGACAGCCTTAGGATTTTATTTCTCGAATCGCTTAAGGGATTTTCATTAGCCTAAAGAGTTCCATTAAAAACTTCGGCTGTTGAGAAAACTGACTGATCTGTCCAAAATTTTATTGAACAGTCCTTACATTCCATTATTTCCTGGTAGGGAAATCTAAACGTAATTATTGTTTTTTCTGGATTAAACGCTACACCGGTAACACCTTATATGGGTGATTACCATAATTTTGTAAAGTATTTTGAATGCCGTGAGATTCCAAGTTCTTCAATGGCTTCTGTTACAGAACCTGCTGGATTTTTAATATAATACTTTATTTTCGTTTAGTTTCCATAATAGTAAGGTACACTTTAAAAATGCTAAAGAAATTCCAGTTCAATATTTTTGTAGATTCCTCATCTTCTCGTAGTCCGTTTGTTTCTTTTTAAATATTTTTGGAAATGTATTCAAGCGTAAGGATAGTTTTTTATTTTCTCCGTTACATAGATTTGGACATTTTTGACTAATGGCCTTAGCGACTGACCAAAAGGACCTAGAATTGAGGGGGGGGGGGGGGCAGGCAAAAAGTTTGTTTTAATTCGTTGATTGAGTGCCTCTCTGATTTTGTCGAATAATTTTCTTTGCATCTGTTTGGGGCACGAACAAAGACATTATGAAATTTTACGCCATTATCGGTAGGTATAATGTTTAGAAGCTTATTTGCATTTTCGGTCAAACCCAAGGCTTGCTGTTGGAATAGCATTTCTTCTCGTAAAAGGAATGTAAGCTTCCATACTAGCCAAAAGGACAACGGAAACCCCCTTAGCACAGTTAGATAGGTCGTGGGATCTAAAGCAAAAGTCTGTTTAGCAGATTTGTAATGCCCAATTTTGCGCAGTTTAGATATCTCTCGGCCACTAATCGGTAGGACGCTCGCTATCGAAAGAAATTTGTGGTTGGAAGAACCTAACGGTAGATTTATGGTCACCATTTAAATTCTCATGGATGGTAGTTAAAAACAGATCAGTAGGACTAATGACCTATCCGTCTCGATCAGGGATCCCATATAAATGGAGGGGACTGCACTAGAGCACAATGAGAACAAAAGCAACAGATTAAACCTAATTGAGTCTTTAGAGATAAATAAACTTTAAAATTCCAACCCTCTATTGATCAGGTAGACCTTAATAATTCACCTTTGTTAAATAATTTTCTATTAATCTTTAATTAGTTAATGGTAAAAATAAATTTTTCTTTTGTTGCTTCTACTTATATATTAACACCTTTACTCTTTAATGTTCAGTAATTCAGAATGTACCTCTGAAGAAGCTACTGTGATAGCGAAATATGTTACGGTGTATTACAAATATAGTGGAAAGTTTGTGTAAATAATTTGCTTTATTATTTTTTCACTTTCACCATAATTAATTATTATGGATTCTTACCGAGTATCGGCTGAAACAATTGTATAGATGGTTAGATGCCCAGATCCTACCAGCATCGCCCGGTGTGATACCATCGCATCGGCTTAGGCTGCGTGAAGTTGCTTACGTTTCGTGGCTGTGCGATGTCCGGACTATGGGACCAAAAGCATGTTTGAGGCACCTGGATACAAAAAATTCCGGAGGTAAATATAGTCCCCGTTCGGATCTCCGGGTGGGGGCTGGGTTCAGGGGCGTCGTCATGCAGAGATCAGAATTTCAAAATGGATTTTTGTAACATACGAGGTTTAAACACGAACATAAATTGGTAGTGCACCAACACCTGCAATCAAACAAACCTCATGTACTCGCTCTCTGTCAAACTAAGGTCAGTTCATCGACCATGCACAGTAAACTATCTTTATCCTGGGTACGACTTCTATTTCCGATTTAGGCGTAACTTTGGAATCTGCCCTTTATGTAAGAAGAAGCGACCTCTCTTGCCAACGAGAAGAGGCTCTGGAGCCCCCACAAACTTTGATGTTATGTGGTTAAAAATAACAACTCAACCAACCACCAAGGTTCATCTGTATCCTATTACCGACCACCAAAGTGATACTAACTTTAGAACACTTTTCGCTTCCCTTGCAGACCACCATCGACCATTTACAAATTAACTATCCCAATGCCGAAATTGCGATCCTGGGCGACTTTAAATGTTCACAACATCAACTGGCTTAAATACTCAAATACTACCGAACGAACAAGGTCGTGAAGCCGAATCATTTTCAATCAGTTGTGGCTTAACAAGCTTATTTGACGAAACCAAACACGGATCCCCTGATCGAGGACGGATGGGGGGAGGTTCCTGGGGCCAGTCTTCTTGATCTGTTTTTAACCACCAATCCGGAAGATTTACGCCGGTCAGCGTAAATCCGCCGTTAGGTTCTTCCGACCATAATCTACTTTTCGACATCGAGTATTCTACCAATCAGTGACAGAGAAGAGACGACTCTAAACCGCGCAAGATTTGGCACTACAAAAGTCTGCTAGATGGGAAGATCTCATGGAATATTTTCGAACTTTCACTTGGTTAGACTTTTGTTTTCGATCCGACGACCCAATCTTGACTGCGCCAGGGAGGTTTCCGATGTTATTTTGGCCAGTCTGGAGGCTTACATCCCTTTTTCGAAGAAATGCCCTCCCAACGGAAAGCCTTGGTTTGACCGAAAATGCAAAGAAGCTGTTGCTTCTAAACACCTTGCATACCGACAATGGCATGAAAAATCTAACACCCATAAATCGTAACAAATTTGTTCGTGCCAGGAACAGATGCAAAGAATTATCGACGAAACCAAGGAGGTACACAATCAACGGATTATTAAGAAACAAATTCTCGCTTGTCCCGAGAATTCCAGGTCCTTTTGGTCGGTCGCTAAGGCAGTTAGTCAAAATTTCACCAAATCCACCATACCACCACTCACACGGCCAGATAATTCTATTGCAACGACACCTGTTGAGAAAGCGAACTTGTTGGCTGAACTCTTTGCTTCACATTCTATTGTCGATTTCCAAGGAAAAACACCACCTACTATTCCCATAGTGCAGTCAAGAATGCCCGATGTTGTCTTCAGACAGCGTATCTAAAGCGTATACTGATGAAGCTAGACACCAAAAAGGCTTCTGGCCCTGACGGAATACCTGCCATAGTTCTTTAAAAACTGTGCGAGGGAACTAACACCAGTTTTCTGTAGACTTTTCAACCTATCCTACAGAAAGGGAATAGTTTCCTTCCTGCTGGAAATGTGCTACAGTTCAGCCGATAACTAAAAAAGGCAAGAAGACCTTGCCAAATAACTACCGACCAATCGCACTGCTTTCAATAATATCGAAAGTCATGGAAAAGGCTATCAATCAGCATCTTCTAAAATATCTTGAAGGATTCAACATTATTAGCGATCACCAATATGGCTTTCGTAAAAATAGATCAACAGGAGATCTTTTGACTTACGTAAACACATGTCTGGAACAACGCAATTGAACACTTTGGCGAATCTCGAGCGGTTGCTCTTGACATATCCGAGGCATTCGACCGTGTTTGGCACGATGGGCTGTTGGCTAAGCTACGTTCTTATGGTATGTCTGAAAGGTTCTGCTTGTGGCACTCATGTTTCCTCAGAGAATGTTCTTTACGAGTGGCAGTCGACGGATTTCTTTCTAAACATCTTTACTATGAACGCCGGTGTACCCAAAAGGCTCCATACTGTCTCCTACTCTCTTTCTCATTTAGCATTAAACGATCTGCTGGAAAAGACAAAGAATCCAAACTACAGCTTTGCAGATGACAGTACACTTATCTCTTCATTCACTTTGAACGCTCGAACATCGGCTACTCAGACGAATATCCGCAGACAGCATGAAGTCATTCAACTTAACAAAGACCTGGAAGAAATTCTATCTTGGGGTGACAGTAACCAAGTGGAATTTAACGCTACAAAAACCCAGGCGGCAGTTTTTCTCTAAAAAAAAGTTAACGCTGCTGAACCCGATATGGTTATGTCGGGGCACTCCATCTTTCCCTCTAACATCGTCACTCAATTTGTTGGGCGTTAATTTGGGAGCAAATATGTCCTGGCATGAACATGTTGCAGGCATAGCAAGGAGAGCTTCTCAAAAGTTAGGAATATTATTTCGAACCAGAAAGCTTTACACTCCACAACAACTGTTTAATTCTTTACAAAGCTCAAATTCGACCAACTATGGAATACTGCTCCCATGTTTGGAGCTCCGCTCCCAAACATACACTGCATTTGTTGGATTCTATTCAGAGAAGAGCTGTTCGTCTGATTGGAGACCCGGAACTGACCGTCGGCCTTGATTCGCTGGAACATCGAAGAACGGTTGGCGACTTGAGCCTATTCTATAAGTACTTTCATGGAAAAGTGCTCGAAGGATGTGGCCCCGCTTAATTCCTCCCAGAGGGGTGCATATTAGAAGTACACGTCGCGCTAATTCTTCACATCCGTATGAGGTTCAGCTTGTTACTCCTCGTACAACGCTCTTCAAGCAGTCTTTTATATGGAGAACATCATCCCTTTCGAATAATTTTGCCCAGGACTGTGTTTCCCACGACCGAGTACAATCTACAGCGATTCAAGAACAACGTGAATCGCTTTCTCCGCACACGTGTCGCTCCTGTAGCGCTTTAGGACTTCCCTGTAGCACGTGTACTAGACCCATAAAAAAAAATAAAAAAATGCACCAAGAACAAAAAATAGGAGTATTAATAGTTATTGCTTGCACGTGGCGACTAAATCAATGATTCGCGGCAGGAACAATTTACTTAGTCAGGAATCGTGAATAATAATGATATTATTGGGTGTGTGAATTAATTTTGGGGATTTTTCGGTAAAAAATATGGCTATATTGTAAAAAAATGGTTACAAATTGATTATTCAAAGAACTGTCCATCGTAACCACTACTTTCTCCCATCTTTGTGGCAACATATGAATATCACGTTGAAAGATCGACTCAGTTTTTGAGGCTATCTAAGAATGGAACCATTTTTTTGGTATCCTCATAAGAATAGAAGCGCTGTTCAGACACTGCGTCATCGATTGGAAAAAGTGATAATCAAAAGAAGCATTGTCTGATAAGTACGGCGTGTGACGTAGGACATCCCGTCCAAGCATTTCTAGCGTTTTGTTGACGGGTTATTTTGCAACATGTGGCCGAGGCTTGTCATGTTGAAAAATCACTTTATTGTGTCCTTGGGCATATTGCGGTCATTTTTCCTTCAACGTTCGGCTCAGTTGCATAAATTGTTGTCGGTAACGTTCCCCAAAAATAGTTTCGTTGGGTTTAAGCAGCTCATATTACACGACACCCAGTTGATCCCACCAGATGCACAGCATAAGCTTAGAGCCATAAATATTCGGCTTTGGCGAGGATGCTGATGGTTCACCGGACTTCACCCATAATTTTTTGCGCTTTGGATTATCGTAGCGTATCCATTTTTCATTACCAGTTACCTTTCCGACTGTACCGTTGAAGCAGTAGTTCACAGGTAAAAAATCGTCTTTCAACGTGTTTCGGTTTCAGTTCGTACAGCACCCAATTTTCTAGCTTTTTAATCATACCCAGCGCATGTAAGCGATTGGATATGGTTGTACGATTAACTTCTAATGATTTTACAAGTTCGTTTTTCATTTGGCACGGGTCTTCATCGAGTAATGCCTCCAATTCTTCATCTTTAAACTTTTTCGGCTGGCCTGGACGTTATTTGTCCTCTGTGTCGAAATCACCACTTTTAAGGTATCAAACCGAGTACTCATGTATTTTTATCCATGGAATATAATCACCCTAGGTTTCCGACAGCAATCGATGCTTTTTAGCAGTGCTTTTCTTCGAATTAAACAAGAAAAGTAACGCCTTTCCGCAAATGGTGTTTTGTTGGCATGTAACTCAAATATTCAATGCTCAAAAAAAAGTCTGTTGTTTACCCTTCGGCAAAATAATATATAGTAAACATTAAAGTCTAATGATGGTGCTTCACCATGAATCTAGCAACAGTATACTCCGATGCGATATAACACAAGTTACGCTTTCTCGTAGAAATACCTCAAAATTAATTCACACTCCTTATATTATTAACAAACTGTATAGCCTGTACCAAAATATAAGATCCTGATTTTTGCCGTTTTAAGTGGGCAATATAAAAATTCTGACCTTTTGTTTATGGTAGGTTGCAGAGATGGACTTAAGAATTTTATTCATTAATGAAAATAAATAAAATTATAAGTGTTTTTGGAGATGTTTATTTATAGACGCATATACCATAAAAACAAATAGATAAGAAGTAGAAATATACAGTTTGAATGAATGGGTTTACAAGAGGGGACATATTGTCACCAGCTGAGGTAATTATCAGTGGTTTTATATTTTTACATAAATATATGAATCTTCAACTTTAACATATGCTGAATGGAATTCTTTCAGCTTTCACATTTATAACTTTTTTAACTAATTACTGACACGTTTAAAGTTAGGAGAAACATTTTGATTTAACTTGATGCCACACATGTTAAATTGGATTAAACATACAATAATAAGGAGGAGAAGCCAAAACAATGTGTCCCAACATATTTCCTTTCAATTTATAGCCTT
>JAHKBH010000106.1:0-7500 GCA_019049505.1 Pachyrhynchus sulphureomaculatus
ATTATTGGAAATTTTATTTTCAATTATTTCAATGTGTTTTTCTGCACCTTCAATACCTTTTAAAATTGTTTTAGCTATCAAAACATCTTCTTGAGAGAATCTACCTTTCTCACTACTCATGTCTTTAACTTTTTCTGTTAATGGAATTTTGACATTTTCTTCCTGTTCCTGAGAAGAATGTTTAGTTTTATATTCATCAATTATTGCATCTTGTAAAGTTGTATTTTCTTCATTACTACTTCCAGGTCGAATATTCTCACCCAATTTCCCACATTCTTTATCTGTTTTATTTAGTTGATCTTCACTTACTTTTTTCAAATTTTCCTTTATTTTTTTGGAATCCTCATTTTTTAATGAAACAGCTGATTTATTTTCACCACCTTGTTTATCTTGTGATGATACATTATTGTCTTCATTACTACTTTTTGGACTTTGGCCTTGATTAATTTTAGTTGATTCTTTTTTAGCGCTTAACTTTTCTTCTATTTCTCTACTATTCATTTCCAGTTGTCTTACAAGTGGCCTTCTGCCAGCAGATCTTCTAGCAGACGTTGGGATTCTGCTCTTATGTCCATTTTCTATAATTTTTGTTGCCCAACAGATCTGGATCTCCTTATTTTGGTATTTTCTTTTGTTGTGCCCGATACTCTTTTCTCGCTGCTTAAAAACATTTTCATGTGAACGTGATTTTTCCTTTCGGTTCAGAAATGGTTTTTCTATTTTATTTGTTTTGGGTTTATATTTCTCAATATTATCTTCTATCTTTTCTTTATCAAGTGATGCATTGTCGCTCTCATTATTTAATTGTTCTAATCCGCTCTTATCTATAATTTTGCCAGATACATCAACAATATCTGGTTCTGCAAAAGTTTCCTTTGTATCCGGTGAGTGTTCATTTTTCATATTTTCCAAGCTTTTTAATTCTGTTTTTTGAGCAACTAGTTCCTCTATACTTTCCTTTTCTGCTAATGTATCTTCAGGATTACTTTCAATAGTACCCTCTAAAATTTTCTTACTTTCTATATTTTCAATCTCTTTTTCATTATCTGGTTGTGAAATTACTTGAATATTGTCATCATCATTTTGAATATCTGAATGGTGGTTGTCTTTTTCGACATCTTCTATTTTTTTTACCATAAGAAACATTCTGTAGTTGTGGAATTTCCTTATCGTTATGTGATGTACTTTTTGTACTTTCGTTATTCGCTTCAAATTTATCAGCAATGTTTGGAATTTCTCCTTTACTTTCTATCGAAATACTTGTCATGTCATCGCCCTTTTGAGTGATTCTATTCTCAATTTTTGTTAGATCATGTTGAGATTGCTGTTCATCTGCAGGCGTTGTTTCTTTTCCTCTTTCTTTACTTACAACTCCAATGGAAAGAGATGGCTCAGTTTTACCGAAGTCTTCTACGCTATCTTTTGATGCAATTAATTTTTCACTGATATGATTCTCTTGTTGTTCAGATATCTTCTTATTTGTAGGTGCTAAAATATGTTTTAAATCATGCTTAGCATCTTCGTTATAAGACAGGTTAGTATCTACCGAGTTTGTTGTAATCTCATTAATACCCTCATGTTCATAACGGGCATTTTGGTCCTGTTCTATTTTAGAAACTTCATTTAAAAGTGAATCTTTATTAATATTACCTTCATCATGATTTAAAGTATTTTCCATGTCTCTATTTTGTCCATTTTCAGTATTAATTATTTTTGAGGTATTTTCAGCACTTTCAAGATATTGTGCCCCCTCAACTGTTTCATTAGATTTTTTTTCAAGTTTATCAACACTTACTTTTGGAGAGTCTTTAGGTTGTGTCAATGAAATATTGTTTGAGTCATCAAGTTCATTGTTATCGATCTGTTTTATGTCTGTTTTTTGTGAATTATTTAATGTATCTTCATTAGTTTTATCTTCATTTTTAGTATCGTCAAGCAGGACAGATTCTCCGGCAGCAATTTCTCTGTTACTATCCTTTTGAACAGATGT
Organism: Pachyrhynchus sulphureomaculatus; assembly: GCA_019049505.1. NCBI lineage: Eukaryota > Metazoa > Arthropoda > Insecta > Coleoptera > Curculionidae > Pachyrhynchus > Pachyrhynchus sulphureomaculatus. The sequence goes on from JAHKBH010000106.1 coordinate 1,991, forward strand.
AATTTCCTCAGTTGGTTGTTTAGTCTCGAAACTTTGTTCGTTTATAATATCCTCTGAATTCACATTATCATCTGTAATACTTCTTTTACTCCTTCCGGTGGCTTGATATACTTCGTTTTCTTGAATATTATTTACATTTTCTGACCCCAAAGTATTTTCAGCACTCTGCCTGGATTTTTGAATCATAATCCAAGAGATCTTTAACAGATCTGAATGTTAAGTTATTCTCTGTAGCACCATTTTCTTCCTTAGATTGCGAAATATTATTTTCACTGGTAATTTTTTCTTGTCCCTCGAATTTGTCTTTTTTATTCTCTATGTTGTCAGTATCTTTTGTAGGCGCTGCTATTACATTAATCTTACTTTCTGAGTGTGCTACTTTATCCACGTTTGCAGATTCATTAGTTTTAAAAACGTGAGATTGCTCACTATTTAAGAAAGAACCAAGATATCTCTTAACAGGTGAATCGATAAGTCCTGGTTGATTTTTTGATATTTCATAGTTAATAATTTTTTGAGCAGCATTCTGATTTTCTACCCAATTATTTTTATTCTCCTTTTCGCCAGTTTTATTATTAGTGTTAATATCTGAATCTCTCAAATTGGTGGTTTTTTCTTGTCCCTCGAATTTGTCTTTTTTATTCTCTGTGTTGTCAGCATCTGTTGTAGGCGCTGCTATTACATTAATCTTACTTTCCGAGAGTGCTACTTTATCCACATTTGCAGATTCACTAGTTTTAGAAACGTGAGATTGTTCACTATTTAAGAAAGAACCATGATATCTCTTAACAGGTGAATCGATAAGTCCTGGTTGATTTTTTGATATTTCATAGTTTATAATTTTTTCAGCAGCATTATGATTTCTACCCAATTATTTTTATTCTCCTTTTCTCCAGTTTCGTTATTAGTGTCAATATCTGAGTCACTCACATTGGTGATTTTTTCTTGTCCCTCGAATTTGTCTTGTTTATTTTCTATATTGTCAGAATCTTTTTTAGGCACTGCCAATACATTAATCTTACTTTCTGAGTCTGCTACTTTATCTAGGTTTGCAGATTCATTAGTTTTAAAACGTGAGATTGTTCACTATTTAAAAAAGAACCAAGATATCTCTTAACAGGTGAATCGATAAGTCCTGGTTGATTTTTTTGATATTTCATAGTTAATAATTTTTTGAGCAGCATTATGATTTTCTGCCCAATTATTTTTATTCTCCTTTTCATCAGTTTTGTTATTAGTGTCAATATCTGAGTTTCTCAAATTGGTGGTTTTTTCTTGTGCCTCGAATTGGTCTTTTTTATTCTCTATGTTGTCAGAATCTTCTTTAGGCACTACTATTACATTAATCTTACTTTCTGAATGTGCTACCTTATCTACGTTTGCAGATTCATTAGTTTTAAAAACGTGAGATTGTTCACTATTTAAGAAAGAACCAAGATATCTCTTAACAGGTGAATCGATAAGTCCTGGTTGATCTTTTGATATTTCATAGTTAATAATTTTTTGAGCAGCATTATGATTTTGTGCCCAATTATATTTTTATTCTCCTTTTCGACAGTTTTGTGATTAGTGTCAATATCTGAGTCTCTCAAATTTAGGCTTGTTTTATCATCTTCTTGTGAAACCATTTCTTCATTCTTCCGAAAAAACCGAGTTCCTTTTTCCTTTTCATGATCTAAAGAACTGCTAACATCTTTGTTTTCTGTACTGGAAGTTTTTATATCTTCGTTATCTTTAATTACTTTCTTTATCAACATTTTCGGTTTCGGTATTGTCAGGAATACTCACTATTAAAATATCATCTGATTTATCGAGTTTTTTTTCCATTTTTATTGTAACTTTATTACCTTCAGAATCTTCCTTAGATAACGGTTCAGGTGATTGTTTAGTTTGATCCGAATCATTCTTAATTCCTGATTCTTCAAGTGATTTCGTTATGGTTTCCTCTTCATTTTGTTTCAAATTAGTTTCTTCCAGAATCTTATTTTCAGCAGTTTTAACATCCTTAATCACAGCTTCCTTATTGGTGGTTATATCCTTATTGTTAGCTTGTGAAAATTGTTGTGCATTTTCATGCCCCGATTCTACCTTAATTTCAGTGGATCTATTGTTTTCTTCTTCATTTGTAAATAATTGGGGCTCTGTGGTGGATACGGGTTCGATAATTTCTTTATCATAAGATTTTATTTCAGTATTAACGTCCTCGTTAGGTTTTTCTAACTTATTACCCTCCACATATGTTTTAGTTTGACTATCATTTGTTTCTTTTAAAATTTCCGGCACCTTTATAGAATCTTGACCTTCTAATGGGACAAACTGATTTATTTTCAGATAGTTTCGAAACTGGTGAGCTTTCATTTCCAAGCGTAGCTAGCTCAACATGGTCAATACTCTTAGCTAATGGTTGGTTGTCAGTTTCATTAACATTACTTTGCATATCCATATCGTCTTCTGACTTTTTTTCTCCAAATTATCGGTTTCATCTTGATTTGCTGTTATAAAATTATTTGTGATTTCAGAATTTTTTTATTTCAAGTTTGTTATCGTCTTGCGAATCTTCATGTTTTTTATCTTCCTTCGCACTATCTGCCTTATTATTTAGTTTGTGCGTCAGTTGGCTTAGTAGATGAGTTTTGTTCTGAGATTGGTTCGATTATTGTTCTCGAAATATCAGAATTTTCTTTCAAGTCTTCTGTAATTTCACCCCTTTCTTCTTCAGAAGAAGAATCATTTATAAATGGAGTTACACCAGAAAATAGCTGTTCTTTATTTTCAGTTACTTTTAAATCTTTATGCTCATCCTGAATCTTATCTATTTGATTTTCATCTTCATTCCTAATAGTGTCTTTGTTCTCTCTTCCTAATTTCATTTCTTCTGGTTCACTAATATTATCTAAATTTGAATCTCCTGTTTCTTTTTCATTTTTCCTTAGAATTTCTATATTCTCTCCATTGTGTTGATCATTTTTAGGGACTTCATCTACGTTAGCAGGTTTTGTAAATAAATCAGGCTCTATTGATTTTTGTGCTTTCGTATGATCATCAGATTTACCTTCAACTGAACTGTCTTCTGAAATTTGTTCGCTGGCATTTGGTTTTAAGTTACTAGTGCTAGCTTCACCATTAATTTGAGATATATTAGTAATATTCGCTAGAATATCCGAATCCAAAATCTCGTTTTTTCTCTTTTCCGCGTAACTTATCTCTATGTGTTATTACCGCAGCATTACCAGCAGTACCGACGGCAACTGCAGTACCACCTATAACAGTTGGAGAAATTAGAGCAGTTTTAAGATTTTCATTCTTACTTTTTCTTCTTGTTTTTTGTTGTTTAGTATTATCTTCAGAAGTTTTCTTCTGAGAGTCACTAACGGTAGATTTAACCTTTTTTGTAACAGATGACTGTCTTTTTTCTCTTGGAGTGCTTTGGAGACTTGAAGTGCCAGTAGATGATCCTCCTTTTGAATTTAAAGCTTTATTTGAATCTCTTGAATTTAATGATTTTGAGACACCTTTTGCAACAGATTCTTTTCTATCTGTGCTTGATATACGTTCTCTACTTTTCGAAGAGATATTTTTTTTTTGTGGTGGATTCCATTCTAGTAGATTTAGTTTGTACGGGGGATTTACTGCGTACACTTAATTGTCTCGAGAGGTGTTTTGTCAATCTTGTTGGTGAAATTTTCTTTTGTGGCTGGGTGTCCATATTTTTTAGATGAGTCACTGACTGAATAGAATGAACAGGATGGGCTGAAAACGTAATAAATAATTTAATTAATTCCGATACAGATTATATGGAAGTATATTAGGGAAATAATCTCGAAACAGAATTTATATATAGGGGAAAGATCGTTTAGTAGTACCACAGTGTAATTTCCGCTTAGATAAAATTCCAGCTACTATACCGGGGTACATATTCTATCACTGCGGTGCCTACATGAAAAGGTTGTGCCATACACGAGGGCTACCTTTTAAGTTTTTACAAAAACAATGAAAGAAAGAAAAAATTTTGTTACAAATTGTTTTATTGTTTTTCAAAATATTCACCTTTAAGATTTATACACTTTTGCATGCGTTCGAACCAATTTTCCAAACATTTTTTCCACTCTGAAGTTGGTACCCCCTCAAAAACAAGGTTTTGGAAGAATTCGACAACTTCTTGTGGTGATGAAAATCGCTGTCCCACGCATTTTTTTTTTGACATTCGGGAGCAAAAAGAAGTCGTTAGGCGAAAAATTAGATGAATACGGACAATTAGACATTAATTCGATATTTTTCTCCTCCAAATAAGCAATTGTTTGACGTGCTGTGTGAGAGCTGGCATTGTCATGATGAAGAATGATGCAACGTTGTCAGTTGTTTTTCCTGATTCTGACAAACAAATTATTGTATACCATTCAGCATTAACTGTTCTTCAATCCTCTAAAGCAATGGTTACAACGTGTCCAGTATAACCAAAGAAACAAGCGATCGTTTTCTTGTGTGCTTCGCAAACGAACTACTTTTGTTGGATTCGGTTCATCTTGGAAAACGTAAATAGCTGATTGTTGCTTAGTTTCCGGCTCATACGAATATATCCAAGTTTTGTCTCCTATTACGATATTGTATACGGATTTGTGGGGAAATAAAAGAACACTAACAGGCGGTGAACGATTAAATCACTTAAGGGTCGTAGATGATATCACTCTGATCGCCAATACAAAAGAATTACAAGAAATGGTGATGGAATTAAATAACAAATCTCGAGAAATAGATCTAAAAATAAACTTCACCAAAACTAAATATTTGAGCAACGAAAGTTAAGATAGCAGCCAGGAACTATTAATAGAAGGTGAAAGAATAGGAAAGGTAGAAACATTCATTCAAAAAATAATTTAAAGGCTGACTTGCATAGAAGAGTCTCGTTAGCTTGGTCTGCGTTCGGAAGGTTACAATCGAGATTTAAATTGGGCATCTCAAATACAATAAAAGCCAGAGTATTCGATCAATATGTACTGCCGGTATTAACATATGGCACTAACATCGAGATACGAAGAAGATCAAAAGTGACAGATGTAATACACCGATATGTATATTAAGGTGAAAATTGGGCGGGGCATACCGCAAGGCTGAATGATAACAGTTGGACACGCCGTATAGTTGAATGGAGGTCTAGAGAACACAAAATATGCATAGGTATACCACAGACAAGATGGACGGATTTTTTGAGCATTTCCTTATACCAACTGACACGAGCCGGTTTTTGAGTTTCGGTCAAATTATGCGGAATCTAACGGGAATAGATCTTTCTCACAGTTTCATGTAGAATTGAATGTACTGCAGTCTTCGATATGCCTAAGGATGCCTCTATCTCACGGTAAGTCACATGCCGAACCTCTTCAATCATGTTGCCCAACGCATCGATGTTTTTTGGAACAACAATCGATTTTAGTCCAAACCAATGGTAAACAGTATTTTCTGATGGTGATTCATTACCAAAAGTTGAACGAAACAATTTGAGGCATCGTAAA
>JAHKBH010000106.1:12500-25000 GCA_019049505.1 Pachyrhynchus sulphureomaculatus
AAATTTTTTATGGTCTATGGGTTCCTCTTAGAGGATGTGGTTTGCTCTAAAAGACATGCCAATGTTGACTCTTTTAAATGAACTTTAACAAAAGCGGTGGACAATTTTCCATTAAATCAAGTGCGTGCTGCCAAAGACGAATGGCCTAATCCTCACAGACTCTTTCTTTGGATACTCGTTATCATTTTATAAAAGTCTATATATATCCTCCTTATATGGAGTTGAGGCCTGAACCTTGGGAATACGCTCAACGAATTATTTAGAGTCTTTCGAAATGTGGGTCATGCTCAGAATGTTTAAGATCTCCTGGACAGAACATGTCAGGAATAAAGATGTACTGTGACGAATGTGTAGAGGGAGAGAATTTCTGTCATTTGTTAAAAGACAGAAAATTCGCTATTTGGGATATATCTATAGGGGTCCAAGATACTCATTTCTCCGGTCGTTGATACTCATACTTTATTAAAAATTGCCCAGGATAAAGAAGAACTCGCCGTGATTATCCCAGCTTCAGTAATGGAGATGGCGCTATAAGATGAAGATGTAAATGTTATGTGCCCGTTCCTCCAAGAATCGCATCTATCTCTCTCAAAGTTAATCGACAGTCGTCCATAGCAATTTTGTAAACGTAACAGACCACCATCTTTATTTCAGCAGTTTTTGCTCGTCAACAATATTTCTTTTCGAACAGGCTCGTTCTTCCATGTTTAAAGGCAAAAGCTCAGGTTTCATAGTTGTAAAAGAAGTGGTAGAAGTAGAAGTGCATCTAATTGAGCTTTGATTTTCATTGAGCCCCAGAAACAAACTAATGGGTAGATCGTCGTTATACATAGCGCCTTGTATTTCTTTCGCAGTTATCTATAAGGTTAGTGTTGAATTTTGACTGAAATCTTCCGCCCTGTTGGTCAAGTTGGAAACTAATCAATCCATTTTCATATTTCCAACTATAGATTCTTTAAAAACCTATTATATTTTAGTTAATCAGCAGAATAACTTAATTCTTGATTCTTATAATTTACTTTACTTAGCAACTAAAAAAAAAAATATTGAAGGACATAGATAACGGGAGATTTTGTCGACATGACATACATAATATCAGTGGATTTGGTAGTATATAGATTTTTCTTTCAAAAGTTACCGCCATAAAATTATTCAGACAGATATAACGCAACCATATCAGTTAGATAAAAGTACAGGTAAACTCATTCAGAATTTCAAGAGGACTGAAAAGTCACAGTTACAAGGTTTTAACATATCCCTTTTGTAAATCAGGCGAAACATACGCCTTAACAGTGTGGCTGCCCTGGTTCCGTGGTATAGTTCCAGTTGCGCGGCATACAGATTCGATCCTAAACAAGATAATATGCTTATTTAATTCAGTATATTTGGCTAGACTACATACCACATCATAGGCAAACTCTCAAATTTGAGTTTGCTGTAAAGGTCGGTAGAAAGCCGCACGGACCAGAAAAGACTGACGATAAGGACAGCTTCTTTTCTGTTCTATTCTCGGGTAAGATACAGATCTGAAGCTGGACTAGAATGAGGACCCCGACGGAAATTGTCGAGAAAATATTGTTTGTGGAGAACCCTTCGGAACGTAAAAGACTTGCGATGGAAAATGTCATCGTTTTCAAGTAGGATAGATCTGAAATCGGCCTGAATAGGCTCAAAGCGTTCATCAATTTCGCGAAGACGTTCACAGGTAGTAGGCTGGCCCACCTCAAAATACATAGTAAGCGAGATGGGTAAAACAAAACAGTAAAACATCGGGCTGAGATTATAAACTTCCGATCATAATAATATGCTTCAGACTCCACTTTAAACTGTTAAGCTCTGTATGGATAAAATTATCTAGATGTTAAATGGAACGGTTTTTAAAAAGGATTTCTTGGCCTATTTCCTGGTTATAGGCTCCCTTAGGGTGGTCACAAGGAATCAATGTTCGAATTTTTTTGGGGAATCCTCCTAAAAGTTTTTAATTGACTAAGAAATGACACTGGTAAAGTTTCAGCTCAATTGGATGACGTTAACCCGTGCCTCATCAAGGTTGAAGTTTTAACTTTTTATGAAAATTGATTTTTTATGAAAATGTCTAAAAACATTGCAAGATTCAATTACATCGGCTCTCTGGTTTTTACTTTATTTATTTTTTCTATATGTACATAAAAAAGGGTTTAGTTAAAACTGTTTTCAAAAGTAAATAGAGCAAAATCCAAATTGAAAATGGAGGATTTAGAAGAAAAGAAAAGCGAAGAGGTATAAAAATGAGAAGAAATATTGTTCAATGCATTTTATTAATTAAGATTTAGTTATAAAAAAGGAAGCAATATAAAAGAACGAAGTTATTATTATTATTTACATTTACATTATTATCAGATCAAGGTGGTATTCTCATCCATTTTATTCTCAGAATCTTTAATGACTTTCATCCGACACTACAGTTCACCATTGAAGAGGAAAGAAATAACAGTGTCCCCTTTTTAAACACTCTTCTAGTCAGAAAAGAATATAGCTCTTTCATAGTAGATTGGTACACCAACTAACCTACTCAGGAAGATACATTAACTTCCATTCCTCTCATACCACTAAAATCAAAATAAATATTGGGCTTGAAGTCAAGAATAGAAAACTTCTCTCATCCATCCCTCAGACTAAAAAATTTAAATAAACTGCGAAACACTCTGCGCACCAACTCCTATCCAATCCAATTAATAAACAAATTATTATTTAACTCAACCACACCCCCCTTACAACAAAACAACAATCTTACACCGGATATCAGTGCTTTCCTCTCTGAAAACCGAATCGAACGTTATTTCTCATTTCCTTACATAAAAGAAATTTCTACCACAACAACCAAACTTTTCAACTAATTACCTAAAAATTGCTTTTAAACAAAAAAAAAAACTATCAACAATATTTTCACTTATCTAAAAGACAAAGATGAAATCACAAAAGTTTCAGAAGTAGTTTACAGCATCCCATGCTCAATGTGAAAAAAACTATCTAGGACAAACATCTAGGGTCCTAAAAGACAAAATCACTTCCCATAAAAGAGATTGCAGATTATTAGAGAAAAACTCTTTTGCGCTTGTCTAGCATAGTATGTTTCACATGAATTTGATTTTGCCGAAACCAAAATCCTATGTAAAGAGAGAAATCTCGGCAGGAGAATCTTTAGGGAGATGGTGGAAATCCACCTTGAACCTAACTCGATCAATAAAAAAACTGACATAGAAGATCTGAGTTTAATTTTCTCCAATCTATTAGAAATGAAAACTCTAACAACATATCTGACATATCTCTTTAATAATAATCTCACTGATTTTTACTAACTTTCCAATTTTAAAACAATCAAACAAAATGTCAACGTCATTCTACTTTCAAATATAAATTACCTAACCTAACTAAGAGATAGAAACACACTGCCCTTAGCAAAATGACAAGAAAACATAACAAAAAATTCTTTATAAATTAAAATCACATTAGAGCCAAACAATTCTTCGTACCATACTAACAAAATGGAGTAAAAGCATATGATATTTCCCAGAGAGGATTATGGCGAGATTTCTCATGTTTTTTCTGATGAATAAGTGTAATAAAGTGCCCCCACAAAGAATAATTTTTGAACACACCACTTAGCAGTAAGTACTTTAATGTTACATATAAAATAGGGTTATTCTTTACTTATAATCTCAAAAATACTGATAATCTACTATAATTGTAGCCCTGATGAAGAAAATGAAATATTTTCGAAAGCTTGGCGTAGCTAAAAAGGTGTCAAAAACTATTTAGTTCTTTTCCAAAGACCGCTTACCCCAAGCACATAATACTGGTGTTTAACTAGTCGGTCAAGACTACCCTTCTCCTCTATATATATATATATATATATATATATATATATATATATATATATATATATATATATATATATATATATGTTATATATATATATATATATATATATATATATATATATATATATATATATATATATATATATATATATGTTATATATATATAAAATATATATATATATATATATATATATATATATATATATATATGTTATATATATATAAATATATATATATATATATATATATATATATATATATATATATATATATATATATATATATATGATGATCGCCAACGCCCGTAGAGAACATGGTACTTGAAGAAAAAAAGTTGCGTAGTTAATAAAATTTGCTAATTTATTTCTAGAAATAAAATAAATTCGGTGCAAGTATTAAATTATTTATGGGCTCCGGCATGTCTTCAATATCTTCAATATCACCGACGTCTACTAACAAAGTACGGAAGATCAAGATCATACTAGTAGCCTTGTATATATATCTAATTCTACCAATACATATACAAGGCTAGTAGTTAGCATTAGATAAATATACTTACAATGAATATACTTATCACAATAAAAATACGTCACGATATGCACGATAATAAGTATAACGTAGAATAAGGAATATTTTATTAAGCACAAATTCGATCGAAATTCCGCGAGTCGGTTGCTATACGTAACGCATTCGACATTTCTCTTAATACAAACACATTATTCTATGGAAAAAAAGTAACCTAAAATTTAAATGAGGGTAGTTTACCTCAATTGACCTTGGTCGTCTGGACAATAGGGGTGGAGTGATTTATTTTTAAATATCAACGCGGAATTATATATTTATATATATATATATATATATATATATATATATATATATATATATATATGTATATATATATATATATATATATATATATATATATATATATATATATATATATATATATAAATATATATATATATATATATATATATATATATATATATATATATATATATAAATATATATACGTATATTATTAATCTCACCCCTTTTGTCCTTTTTCCCTTGAAAAAGTATCGCTGAAAAACTATAAGTAGGAACCTACTTTGAGTCTTATATGTGTGATGATGAAAAGACCGACGAAAATTTTAAATTTTTTCATGATTTGAGGAACCTGAAACGTGAAAAAATACAAAAATCCTGAAGTGTGTTTTTTTCTACGATGATTATATTTCCTTTAAGGAGGGAAGTACAATGAAATAATGCTTAAAAAACAAACTTTTCAGATATTCAGATTCTTTGATTCCAAGGTTATATAACAAGGCCATAAACATGATATTCTAGAAGCACCTCCTATAATCTTAATTTTCCACCTCTCTTTACAACCGTTGTTTGTTTAACTGTAACGAACCATAGTTAAAAGTTGTTCATTACTATAATGCCCTTGAATCTCTACAAATCAATAGTTACAGGTTTCTGTCTCATATAAAACATTAGGTGTCAGTTGCGTAACCAGTTTCAGGGGGCAAATCGACGCAAAGAGCGATTTTTCAACCAAAGAGGACATCACAGACAAAGTTACTTACAGAGAAGAGAAGAGCAGCAATCGATAATCGGACACAGAGCGTCTCAAAGAAAAAAAACCTCACTTGCACTGAAACCATAAAAGCTTAGACCCGACCCTATGCTGTAAATTCAAAATAGATAACTAAGCGGGGGGATATTTTTCACAAAAAGAACACTTTCACACAATAAAACTTTGTAAGTTTTAAACTTTTCCAACCCTACTTAAAAAAGCAATAACCAGTGAGGAGAGTCTTTTCACGAAAAAAACTTTCATACAATGGAACTTTAAAAACTCTCAAGCCCTGTTTCTAAGAAGACGCTATTATTTACATCCATAACGACGGGAGAGGGAGGATATGTGAAATGTGAATATGAACTTAAAAGAAATTCATTTAATAAAATGCATTAGCATTAGCACAAAATAAATAGTTCCGTATTCTATGCGTGTACATAATATATAGCACGATCGTAGTCAGGGGGTGGAGGTCAGTTGCCCCCCTAGATTCTCGAGGGCCTAAAAAATTTTAACGAAAAAAATCACGAGTGCTACTCTTAAACAAAGAGCAGCAGCGAACAGAAGGAATCAGGAACGTCGAATCGTTAATTTACCCCATTCATCAATCGACGTTCAAGTTTTGGCGGGAAGTCAAGTCAAGAAGTTCCTGGAAATGGAAGGTTCGACATGGTTCGAGGTTCGACTCTGGTCTAGAATATTCTATGTGCACGTAAACACCGGCGAGCGGCGTATCAGGTCATCATTGGCGATCGTTCAACTGACAAATGAAGTGAAGTGACTGTGTTAGTATGTTTTACCATCTTTTGCCATTATATTTTCTTTCTTTTTGCTGAATATAAGGAAGTTCTTCAGTAGGTATTTATGTACTTTTGCACTGTTAGTGAACTATTCAAACCCTTTACGCCTGTTTGATAAAAAAATAACTATCTCTCTGTTTACAACAAAAAAAAAAGAAATTTGATAATTAAGGAATAAAAAAAAAAATTAGAATAAAATTATCCAACAGCTTACGAAGGGGTTTCATAACATGAAAAATTTTAATTTTTAGATTTTGATAAAAATTTTGGACTTTAATGTTTATTGGTCTGAATAAGACAAATTTTTTATTATTATTTGCAGTTGCTTCAAGAAGGAAAAAATGAGTAAGAAAAGAGACAAGCAGCGATGAAGAGGAAGGGAATGCGAAGGCTTGGCCTCAACAGTCGACATCATCCACATCTGGAATAGTTGCTACTAGAGCGGAAGTCACGACGAGTTCAACTTGTGATACTACAGAAGTAGAAAGAGGAATAGATGGTAATGATAGTCATGAAAATGACCTAGGTAAATATGTAGGACTATCGTCGTTGATCTCAAAAAGACAAAAAAAAATGTTGCTCACAGATTGCTGGATTCCACCGACACGTTTGAAGCCGATACCGCTCACGCTCAGCTAAAGAGAATATTTAATTATCAGTAGCTGGATACATATTCCCCATGGCTGGTATATTGAAAGGTACATTATTCCCACCATCTTCAAGCACCGTCAAAGGGGTTGTAGGATCCTCCGTTGTAAGACTTTTCACGAAATACAAAGACATTTACTTGGTTTGTAAAAACCATTTGAAGATTTACCTATGATGTCCCTGTTAATATTTAGGTACAGAAATTTCAACCATAAAATTTTAGAGGGAAACAGGAAAGTAATACCTTTATTCATATCTTGTCTTGCCTTTTCTGGCACTCATGATCTACGCAAGGGGAAAGCATCAAGGTGAAGGAGTGTTGAAAGACCTGTATCGTCTTCATTTCGAAGCTAAAGATATATCATTGAAACAACACTTTCAAAATACTAGGAGAAATGCAAGCTATCGATCCCGCCAAATTCAAAATAAAATATATATATTTTTTTGATTTTATGCGGCAGTGTCATTAGAGAGCACATTGTTAAAAGTGTTAAGGAAGCATATGCATACAGCATATTAGCTGACGAAACTGCTGATATATCAGGCAAAGAGCAGGTCTCTATGCTTTACCTTTTATAATTTCAATCTGAAAGAGATCCGAGAAGAGTTCGTTGGATTCATTAAGGTAGAAGCATTTGATTCTAAATCGATTGCAAAGGCAATAAATTAGTTTGTTATTGAACAGGGACTTCTACCTGAGAAAGACGTGGGTTTAGGTTTCGATCGATGTTCTACAATGGCTGGCAAGGTAGGAGGGGTACAGACTCTACTGAGAAAAAAATATATAAACGCATTGTTCATCGCACAAACTTAATCTTGTAGTGAATGATCTCAATTTAATACCAGAAATTCGAAACACCATTGCGACTGTAAAAGACCTCTTTACGTTTTTTAGAGAATCAGTTCCGAGGACAAAACGAATTCCAAATATTCCACGGCTGAGTGAAACGAGATGGTCGGACAAATACAAGAGTATTAGAATTTTTAAAGAACATTTCAAAGAGATTGTTGAAGCCTTAGAAACGATTATGGAAGGAAATGCTAACAGTCGCAAAAGCACCTGCCAGCTTTATTCAGCAGCCATCAGATCATCATTCTTAGTGGCTATGCTTTTGATCTCAAAGTATTCTGCCGGTTAAAGCCTCGGAGCACATTAATCGAATCGTAGGGTTATTCAAAAATCAACGTGACAATGCAGAAACAATTGCTGATGAAGTGCTGAAGGATGCAAACCAACTGGTAGAGCAGCTGGAAGTAAAACTGACCATTCCGAGGACTGTAGAAAGGCGACAGCATAGGAGCAACCCTCTAACACTTAATGCGTCCGAATTCTGTAGGAGGTCTCAAGTTATATCGTATCTCGCCTCCATAATTACGTCTTTTGAATTTTCTAATGAACATGACATGGGAGCAATGCATAGAACAACTTTTCAATAAACATAGATCAGAAAATTTACAGCGTAATAAGGATAATGAGATAGGGACCGAAATACCAAGAAGAGAAGTTATTCATACAACTACAGAAAGATGGAAAGCAGGAAAAATCTTCAAAATATTTTCAGATGAAAGTCCATTTATTGATCGACTGGTAATTTTATTTAACAAGATCGATGAAACTGGACAAATCCCTCTTGACTGGCTAAAGTCGACTTTCATTCCAATTCCTAAAAAGTCAAAATCCATGAAATGTGACTATTATCGCTCAATAAGTTTAATGACTCGCGTTCTCAAGATATTCCTGAGAATCATCTATACCAGAATATATAGAAAATGTATAACAGAAATAGGTAACACACAATTCGGATTCCAAAAAGGCATGGGTACACGGGAAGCTTTATTGTCATTAAATGTACTGGTCCAGCGTTGTAAAAATATGAATGTAGATGTATATGCATGTTTTATGATTACAATAAAGCTTTCGACTGTGTGATGCACGAGAAATAAATAAAAATTCTAGAAACAACAAATATAGACAAAAGAAGTCTAAATATTATTAAACGTCTGTACTGGAATCAATCATTGGACATTTAAATTGGGCTGGAAAAGTCCGAAAGCATAAAAATAACCCAAGGTGTAAGACAGGGATGCATTCCCTCATCACTTTTGTTCAATCTTGATTCTGATGCTGTGTTTAATGAGGCCATCTTTGGATCTATTAAAGGAATACCAGTTAATGGGAGTACACTGAACAACATAAGGTATGCTGATGATACTCTTCTATTACTAAATAATATCAAAGATCTCCAGCCCCTGATCAATCGAGCCGTAACAGTAAGCGAAAGATTTGGATTAACTATAAGAAAAAGCATACCACCATAACAAAGAAAAATCTACCACCAGAATCTCTTGAAATATAAATGACATGATGAACCAATATATATGACAAGTGGGACCCAAGAATTTTATCATCGCACAAGTCTCGAAGTGTCGAACCTCGAAAGAGAATGGCGAGTGAGAGCGTATGTATTCTGCGCGCTATTGTGTGAATATGTGTGAGCCTGGCACAGAGAAACGACTGGAATATTTTAAAATGTACATTTATAAACGCCTTCGTCGCATCTCCTGGGTACAGAAAATAAAAAACATAGAAGTACTGGAAAGAATGAACAAAATGAGGAAATTACTAACAACCATAAAAATTAAAAAAAAAAACTCAATACTTCGGACATATAATGAGGTACCCAAAGTACGAATTGCTACGTCTAATAATTCAGGGCAAAATAAACGATCGATCAGAAGACGACAGAATTCTTGGTTAAAGGACATGAGAAGGTGGTTTGGGCGTGCTTCTAAAGTTCGTTTAGCTATATACGCCAACCTTCGTGAGGAGACGGCGTCGTAAGAAGAATGAGAACTCACCAGCCTTTGCACTCACTTGCCTGCAGCCTTCAAAAATGGTAAATATTAATATCAAACATTTAAAGCAAAAAAAATGTTGATGTTAGATGCCGAACTAGAAATATGGTACAACGTGTGGATGGACAAGAAATTAATAGAGGAAAACCTGAAAGATCTCGACTTGGCGGAAGTGATCAAAGAAGCCGATTGTTTTTTCTTACGATCCTCTTTTGATTCTTCTGGCATAACCAGGCACGGCTCGTACCATTGAACAGTCTTTCAGCAAGCTCAGAAGACTAAAGACTTGGCTACAAAGCACGAAGGGAGGGGATCACTTGCCAGGGCTCGTGTAAGCATCAACAGAACATACATCTGTAAAAATCATGAAGCATTGTTAAAGGAAATGGTGGTTAAATTTGCGGCTAATCCAAGAAAATTAATCTTGTACTAAAAAAACTAATTTTAATTCAGTTTTGTTTTATAGATATACATTTTTTTGTCCATTAATGGAATTTTGAGTTTTGAGAAGCTGCCCGCCCCTCAGCTCAAAGGCTGGTTATGCCCATGATGGTGTCACATGAAAACGAGACACAGTTTTAAGTAGTTGAAAAATAAAGGTATATTTGAACCTATAGCAATAGACAAGAATGAATATCGTCAAATTCTGGTTTCTATTGGTGTTTGTAATTAACAGAAACACTATTTCACAACACCTAAAACTAAAGAGAGCAGGACAAATTTTTATAGCAACCAGAATTTGACAAAATAATATTAATCAAGCCAGAGAATTCAATCAACCAAATTACAATTGCTCTAAAAATCTTATCTGTGCTCTTTACAGTGTTGCGAAATGATTGCAAAATGGTTTCCCCCTCAATTACAAACACAGGGACGTACCCTTGCCAATTACAAACTGTTGAATGAATAGTTAACTTAAGTAGCGATGAATCACTAGTTTCAAGACTCTCCTACCTTCCCTCCTGACTTCGCCACTACCTACAAAAGTTGCATAATAATGAAATGACCACTTTCTACCGTTTTATATTTGATAACCCTACTGCTATCTCTTATCCTTTAATGTCACTTACGAGGACCGCGCTTCAGTTTTGCCGATTTTCAGCAATCGAAAGCTATTTTATCCCAAAAGAATCGGTTCGAAAAAATCCAAGGTGAAAAAATCTTTTTCAAATCGATTCAAGTATAACATTCCTAGATCGAGGTTTCAAGAACATTTCACAGAGAGCATTAAGAAGAAAATGAAAAACTAAGTTCAAAACATGTTCAAACTATTCTGTCTTCAAGTTTAGCGAATTTTTTTCCCTTTCCCTATTAAAAGGAACTGTAGGGATGATTTGAGTGATTTACATGTCTGATGGAATCAGGATACTACATTTCAGAGCATTTAATTTCAAGATAAAAGTGTTTTTGTTTGGAAGCACCACAACACAATCAGGACAAAATTGATTGCAAACTAACAATTTAACCAAGATATATTATTTGTCACAACCAATTATGTTGAGCTGATTTCATACCCAAAGACCTATTAGACTGTTATGATATACCTGTTTATTGCAACAGTCTAATAACTTTGATTTTGGTAGAAATTGACAGGATAATCTGGTTATGGGATAAGAGACTGAAAAAGTGGTGCTGGTTTAATTGGATAAAAGTTGCAGTTTGAAATTTAATACCAAAGTTTTTGATACGAAGTCAAATACTACTGGTTAGTACCAGTACTGAAAATTATAATTCTATCAGTAGGTAAAATAATAAAACTTCTTAGTACTTTTAATTTTTTATTATTAAAAAAATGTAAATAAAATTTATACTTTTAAAGAACAAAATTCAGTTATAATTTAAACTTTCGTAAATATTCCTCTTCTAATGGATGTAATTCTGGTCCAACTATTACTAAGGAATGTAGTGGTCCACCCAGATCCACTTCAGACATTTCTTTTAAGGTACCTGCTACAATTTTTTGATTTTCTGATCCGACACGAGATAATCCAATGCACAAATTTGCTTCAGTAACATCTAAAAAATTAAGTAAAGTTATTTACGTAGTACCTCCCTCACAAATACTGTGTGATAAGTTTCAATTAATTTAACCTTTTATATTCTGAAACCATTGTCTAATATCAACTCGCTTTGTTTTTGGATTATAAAATGCCATCTAAAACAAAATTGCAGTCAAAAATATATGCGTTCTTGGAGAATAAAAAAATACTTTATTGAAATGACTATATCACACCCAGATTCCCTCTACTGGTTCAGACATATCACACAGAATTTATTGCAAATTATGTCCTCACACTCCCTCCCAAACCTAATATATATGTTATATGCATGAGTTAAAATAATTATTCTTTTTCCAAAAATGAAAAGTCAAGTCACGCCATTGTTTTTTTTTAATCCTATACCAATCACCTTTATGTATATATAACTTGATATATTCGAAACTATCTCTTTGACCCCCTCTTCACCTATATATATTTAGATATAAATAATTAGGGTTAAAGATCTATTCATTCTCATAATCAAAAACTAGAAAAAATTCCCATTATGGTATTGAACCTCCACCAAATGTATCGACC
This sequence comes from Pachyrhynchus sulphureomaculatus, assembly GCA_019049505.1. Classification (NCBI taxonomy): domain Eukaryota; kingdom Metazoa; phylum Arthropoda; class Insecta; order Coleoptera; family Curculionidae; genus Pachyrhynchus; species Pachyrhynchus sulphureomaculatus. Next base: position 24,805 of record JAHKBH010000106.1, read on the forward strand.
ATCACCCCTTTTACCCCTTCTCCTAAAGCAATATAGCTCAAAAACTATTTGTTCTTTTCTCACATCAAGTACTTTATATGTACTATGTTTAAATGTTATTTTTTTCAAAACTTATTTTAATCAAACAGAACAGACATTTAGACAGACAGACCAAAGGAAATTGGAAATAAAAAGATCGTGGATGATAAATTTTGCA
>JAHKBH010001087.1:0-11030 GCA_019049505.1 Pachyrhynchus sulphureomaculatus
GAGATCAACACCCAGCCACTCTTGATCCTCTAAGGGCGTTGTTCGTACGATTTCCCCCTTTAAACGATAAGACGTTTTCCCACTTTTGTTTTTGTCTTTTGTCTCTTCCCTCGGAAAAGTTTTCGTGAAAATTGTTTTAGCTGCTGCATTATCTTCCATTATTTCCATTTATATTTAAGAATATTTGTTAAAAAAGAGGTTAAATAAATGGTTTTTGATAACGGGTATATTATCTGTCGGTATTTGCGGGCCCAATGGAGGCTAATGACTTCGAGAATTAATAAAGGTAGTGTGACATTTCTTTTCATTGTTCGAAAAATAATTTCAGAGGATTATATAATTCGAATGAAATGGCAGTATGCAAATTTTTATAATTAAGAATTAACCCGAACTAACTCCAGAGCTAGTATATTATGCTTCAAAACACTGCTTTGTTTTTGTTTTTTAGGTAATTACAAAGTGTCTTGGCACACCAAAAAAAAAGCTTGCTTTGTAAAGAGTTATACAGCGACATCTATTACACTAACATAAAATAAAATTTTGCAACATAAAAGATTCATGGTTCACTGTACGCTCGTTTTAGACAATAATCCTTAGTATTCATACTCTGTATGAGCAAGTAAACAAAAATCCTCATTGATCTCCTGCAAGTTTTAAGTATGACAAGTCTGTAAAATTAACCAATTCAGATTACGAACAAGAAGTTAGTGTATATCGTTTAATATATTTAAACCGGTAAAACCCTTGTGTCGAGTGGAACTGCAGTTCGCTATAACTAACGAGAAAATGGACTCTTAAGATTTATGGTTTTTTAGCATGTACGCCAATGGTTGTGCCTGATACACATATCAAAACAATTGAAGTTAATTTTGATAACAACTTAGAATGTTGCAATATTGCCAGGTATAAAATTGACAGTTATTTTATTACAAATTAACCTTTTTTAGTTTAAAGAACAGACACTTATACTGAAGAAATAATTCCTGAAAATCAGTTTTTTTTAAACGCACTAACATAGTATGTTAGTGAGTTTAAAATAACAATAGTAAGTAATAAAAATAAGCACCAACAGTTTGTAATATATATCTGTCTATATATATATATATATATATATATATATATATATATATATATATATATATATATCTGTCTATATATATATATATATATATATATATATATATATATATATATATATATATATATTATATATATATATATATATAGATAGATATATTAGAAACTGTTGGTGCTTTATTTTTATTACTTACTATTGTTGTATATATATATATATATATATATATATATATATATTATATATATATATATATATATATATATATATATATATATTACAACAGAGGTTTTCACGGATGATGAAATATATTACATTAAATATTCTAGTAAATAAAAAATTTCAAATGCTCATTCATAGTTGAAGCCTGAATTTTTGATCAGAAATTAGTTTTAATATGTAGATCAAGTAATTCCCCAATCAAAAATTGGGTTGTAAAAAATGAAAACTATCCCAAAAACCACTTTTTCGCAAATGTCTCAACAAATTTAAAAACTACAAAAAATGTTGCGAATAAAATCGATAGATAATACAATTATCTACAAAATCATTTTTTGAATTACTTTTCACGTATTTGCGATACAAAACGAGATGTTTGCAAATTGAAAATTGTTATTTAACGCACTGCTAGCTAAAAAATACCCGAATCTGAAAAAAAATCATAAAAAATAAAAAAATAATTATTTTTGAACATTTTTTTTTAAATCGTATCTATTCAATGTAACTAATTTTTTCAGAGAATTTTTTTTTATTATTAACTTTTTGAAAAGTTATAAACAATTATATTTTTTGAATTTAATTTGCTACTGTTAAAATTGAAAAAAAAAAAATGTTTGTCTTATTACATTCTTTGAAGTTTTATTTATATATAGTCTATCTAAGAATTTTTTTTTTTTCAATTTTAACAATAAAAAATTAAATTCAAAAAATATAATTGTTAATAACTTTTCAAAAAGCTAATAAAAAAAATTCTCTGAAGAAATGAGTTACGTTACATAGATATGAATAAAAAAAAGTTCAAAAATAACAATTTTTTCTATTTTTTATGATTTTTTTTTCAAATTCCGGTATTTTTTCGCTAGCTGTGCCTCAAACAAGAATTTTCATTTGCAAATATTTCGTTTCATATTGCAACTACATGAAAAGTAATTCTTCTTATCTAGAAAATACCATTAGTTTACAGTGCAGTATATAAAAATTCCAGACAAATTTCCTTAAGGGATTATAATCATTTTCAATAAACGATTAAAGATTTATAACTCTCCTATGTTACGTCTCATGATCCTCATTACTGTCTCTGGTGAAGTTCCTCTGTGTTGGATAAAATCAAATTAGAGCATCGATTCTTTGAAAAGTAATGAAACTTTCATGAAATCTAAATGATAAAATGAAGAATCTACTTTTTTATTGCCTGAGAAAAACCTAAATATAATGCTGTCACAGAATAAAGCAGGAAGCTCTAGAGATTGAGTAAATAGAATTTCTAAAGAATATGCATTATATTTATAACAATGGGACCAAAAATAATTTGCTTGAGATTTTTTTTTATTAATTTATTTTACAGGGATCATTTTTTTTATGAAATATAAATTATGTGGCAGTTACCTATATGGTAGGGCGACCCATACATCGGAGAGAGTGGGTTCTAGCTATAAAAACGCTGCTAAATATACTTTCGTTTTATTCCTTAAGCATCACTCATTTCATATGTGATAACCGTACTTATGTACCATAAAAATAGGAAACACTAAGTCCCATAAACCTTGTTAAATTAAACAGGGCTACTGTCTTATTGAACTAGGTAATAAAATAAAGAAATTTTAGATACAATATAACAGCAATTTATTTCCTTTTACTATTCAAATCTGTAACTTGATTTATTACTAATATATATTATTATATATATATATATATATATATATATATTTATTATATTATATATATATATATATATAATATGAAATATGACAACTGTTCTTTTATGAAAAGGAGAAAATACATTATGTAATCAAACTACTTCCTGAAAAAATAATTCTAGCCTAGATGGATGTTTTTTGTAAAAAAAGACGCTTTAGTTTGATTAGTAAAGACTACTCATTTATCAATATTCTAAACCATTGTCAAAGTTCTTTGAATAACAAAGCACTTATTTTGTATTACGTAATTTTCATATCTAAGAAGATAACTTTAAAAAAATCACTCTCGTATTTAATTTTATTTTAAAAAAAATAAGAAAACCGACCAAGTGCAACTTGAAATGTAATGCACTCTTCATAGTTTTCGCTCATTTTATGGAGAAATATTCAAGAATTTCTTCAAAAATTTTAATTTTAATCAGTACTTTTCGAGATAGGGGGACAGTGATTTTTGGCAATTTTTTAAAAATAATACACAGAAAAAATGTATTACATCATATATATTTTTCAACTCGTATTTTCACAAACTTTTATTGGACATCCCACACGATGACCTGGTAAATATTTTTTTTCACTTCTGATTTCACCCCCAAAACTAATTCCTTAAGTCAAAATTTAACTTTCAGAACTACGCAGCTCTAATTAGGCCATCGATTCCCATATTTGTTCCACGTTTTACTTTTCTATGTTAAATAGTTTCGGAAAAAATCCGGTATTGGCAAACAGACAGGCGTACAGACAGACACCGAAGTGATCTCATAAGTGTTCCGTACGAAACACTAAAAAGTATATCACGTTTTTTGTGAAACCGGAAAATCTATCTAAATGTACGTCTACTGTATCTCTTCTATTACACTAAATTTCATTTGGCTATCTAAAGCGGTTTAGTTACGGCGTCGTAGAGAGTAACCCCAGGGCTACGGAGTTTATTATTTTTACAGTATGTAGCTTTATTCACTACTGAAATTTTTCATTAATAAGACTACATTTTGAAAAAATAATTGTTGAGAACCTTTAATCGAGACGAACATAGATTCAATTTTAAATAAATTCTAAGACAGGAAATAAATAAAAGTTTAAATTAATATGTGTATTTTCCCTATTGAGGCATTCAGATTCTCATAAATATATATAACATTCTCGCTCAAAGTTTCCTGAAAAATAGCGAAATAGAACAGAATTGCAACATCCCTATATCTGGTTTATATGCAACAATATCAAAACCATTTCAATACTTTTATTTCAAGAAATGCATACTCGAAACCCGATAAAGCCGACTCTAGAATGCAGAAACGAAGCAATTTCCTAACTGATTTTTATTGGTTTTATTTCCTGACCGTGTATATAGAAAATAAACTCAAATGAACATATCTTTGTAAATAACGAAAATGTTTATTTTATCTATTGAGGTTACAAGGAATAGAGTTCCAGGGAATAAAAAGTTCTAATTTGGTATATACCAGATAAAAAACATAACGAATGTGGTGGAACATGTCGGGAAATATAATATACATTTCTTCAGTTGATGCATAATTTTCCGCACTTTATACTTACGAAAATTGGTGTTTTGTTACCTTTTTTTTATAAAGATATTCCTTAATATTTAGTTAAGCACGGAAGCAGTTATTGAAGTAGACGGTGAATATGCTCCAGAATTATGTATTATACGTACTTTGAATGTATTTTAATGTTTTATTTTTCATAATGAAAACGAAACCAAAAACAAAATAAAATAGAGAAGAAAATTGTTTAGGAAGTATTAAAAAGCTAGAGAAATAGCAAAAGAAACAAGACGAATGGTAAGAAAAAATATGAAAAAATTCTATGAAAGAATTAAAGGACTAAAAAGTTTGAAAATAACCGAAAAAACACCAAATTGTATACTGAAAGAACGAGATGGGATAAGAAATAAGGAGCACAAATGAAACTGCTACGACTATAGAACAGTTCTATTGTAAATTGTTCTATTTTAAAAGTTATCAATATTGGCTCGGAAGACTTGCCTGAAATTACCAAAAAAAAGAAGTAATATATCATGCACTGAAAATAAACACAATGAATCACCTGGAAAGGATACAATTTTGGTAGAAATGTTAAAAGGAGGGGGTCCAGGAGTAGTGAAGAAACTTTGCAATTTTTTCAACTTATGTTTCGCTGAAGGTAAAATCTCCAATGCCATGGTTAACTTGCTGCACAAAAAAGCAGATAAAGCTAATTTAGAAAATTACCGACGATCAGTCTAGTTTCACAAATCTATAAATTTTTTACAAATATTTTAACAAATAGACCTACTCCCAAACTGTACAGTTACCAACCTCCTGAGCGAGCTGTGTTCAGGAAAACCTATTGACCATGAGAGAACTGCTGGAAAAATGAGGGAATATTATTTAAATATCTGCCTAGCTTTTACGGATTTTCACAAAGCATTTGATACCGTCGAATACTGGGCTATGAGAAACGCATTTAATCTTGTCAGAATTGATCATAAGTATATACAGGTACTTAAGTAAATATATGTCAATGCAACTTCCATTATTCAAGCTGAAGAACCTACGAAGCCTACTGCCATAAAAAGAGGCATAAAGCAGGGTGATATACTCTCTCTCTAAAGCTATTTACATCAACCCTAGAAGACGTAATAAGGAAGTTGCACTGGGACAATCGAACTATCTTGATTAATGGGAAAAGACTGACTAATCTGTAGTATACGGATGACATTGTATTCATTGCAGATAATCTCGTTAAACTGCAAGCAATGTTGACGGACTTGAGGAGAGAATGGTTGAAAACATTACTCTGAAAGATGCTGGCGAATATGTATACCTTGGTCTGCTGGGCAACGAAAATCAAACGACTGAGATTTATAGAAGAAAAGATTGGCTTAGATTGCAGTTGGTAAAATGAGTAAATCGCTAACAAACAAAAATATGCCTATGTACATGCAGACTCGGCCTTCGACAAGTGTATCTTACCAGCCCTAACTTACAGAGCCCAAACATGGACAGTTACTAAGCTCTCTATGGATCAACTGAAGATAAGACAACATGCTGTGAAACCACAAATGCTGAATTTATTCCTTAAAGATCGTAAAAGCAACCCATATCAATCATTAAGGTCAGAGATGTAGCAGAGACGGTGTATGAACTTAAATGCCGTCTATGCAGCTAGAAGTACAATTGAAAGACGGTCCCAGTCTATATTGAAATGACGAACTTACGTAGCTAAGTGATCGAGAGGACTGATGACATCAAACTAACGGCCTGATTTATGGGAATGAAACAAGGATGAAACCGTCAAAAGTGGAAAGATATGAGGTAGGTCTATAACCAGCAATGGATCGAAGAAGACGAAAGAAGAAAAATAATTTGTTGAGATATTGAAAACAGTTGATTCTCTAATATGTTTAGCTCGAAGTGAAATACAAATTTTAGGTATTAAATAAGGGTTACGTTCACCTCGAATTTTCAAAAATCCCATTTCTTTTTTTGACGGATTTTTATTCTCTATCCTTCTAAGAATTATTTCACAAAAAAAAATTAAGAAAAATTTCAATCCATTACAAAGTTGTAGCATTAAATGTGACCTGGCCTTGGATTGGGACCGCTACCTGTTTTCAGACACTGGCTGCAATATTATTCAGTCAATTTTTAATATAATTTTTTTTTTTTAATTTTAAAAATTACTTTCTCTTCAAAATGTCGAGAGATTTTTTAAATTCTTTTAATAGACAATTTTCTAAAAATAACTGAACATAAATTTTTGATCCAAAAATTGCATACTAAAGTTTGATACACCAATGTATAAACTATACTGATGCAGATTTCCTTTATCTAAAAACACCGTTTTGCATAATAGACATAAAAAGTTTATAAATATAAGTCGCACACCAGTGCAGGACGAGTGTGTCTGTTGTATCGAGTTTAATAAAGTTTTCCGTAAACGAACAAAAATAAAAGTTTTTGAAAAGCAAAAGAATTGTTTTTTAAAAACGTTATAATCGGCTCGACGATTGTAACTCACCGTAAATTTTTTATTCTTGAAAAAAAACACTTCGACAATTTTTAACTACTACATTATTGTACATACAAGATTAATTTTTATTCTTGCACACTAGATTATTTTTTGTAAAGTTATCCTGCAGACAAAGAGGCGCCACAGTTTTCATCAGTGGTCCATTTAACCTGATAAAAAATATTTTTAACATTTAAAACTTGTTTGAAAAAAAAATCTTATAATTTAAAGTACAATAAAAATATATAATCCCCATTCTTTTGTATTATTCACTCACTAAAATATTTTTATTAAATATACATACTTTTTACAGCGCCTAGGTGTATGTAACCCGTTAAACTATAGGTTATTATCAACAGATATATTTTTGTTACGCCAATGAAACTAAGATAAATTATAGTTCTATTCAAATCAGACATACAAATCTTGGTATGTCCGGCAGTAACAGCCGACCCGTATGTAAAATAGCTTTATAAATCTGTAATAGGAAAAGATACAAAATTGTTTCAGCTAGATAAATCAATTATTTTGCTCTTAGTTCGGAGTTGGAAATGGTCGGGGCAATACAATGTATTCGTTTGTTTTTAATAACGTACAGTGGTTTCGAATATCAGTATATTGGAACAATTAATTTTAGTAGATATAAAATATATTTTTATCCACTTTTTAGGCGAACAATTTGGAATGTACGGTAAAAAAGATAGTTTTGAAGAAATTTAAACACGGGTTCAGTCAAATACCTTACAAACATCCATAATTTATCGAATTTGTTGCGTTCTCCTAACCAATACTTTCACACCACACCACAAAGAGACCTGTCAAACTAAATATCTAGTGGTACAAATTGATAGATTTGTTAAATGAAACGAACACATTACTACTTTAACAAAAAAGTGTCATCATTACATAAATTTAAAACATAAAAAAAAAAAATTTTTGCTTTAGGAGACAACGAAATATACACTCCTGGACAAAATTAACGCAACAATATATTAAATCATACAAATCTCTATAATGAATTAATTTTAATAATTTTTTATGAACATTGGTTACACTAAAAGTTAGAAAAAACTTATTCGGATACTTTAAAAGTGAATTAGCTACGAAATTTCTCTATAAGATTCGAATTAAAATTATTCTTAAGACCTATTAACAAAATCGTTGAAATTATGTAATAATGAAAAAAATAAACTGGGATACTAGTAGCAAAATTAATGGTGTAAGTGGGACACTAATAGCGTGTATTGCCTCCTCTACTTCGGATGACAGCGTTTATGCGCCTAGGCATGCTTCTAATTAAATTTTGGATAAACTCTTGAGAAATTTGCTCCCATTCTGTGATAACTGCATTTTCAAGTTCCCTCAGGTTTCTAGGTGCAGGTATATGACGTTTCACATTTTTTCTTAAGGTGATCCCATACATGTTCTATCGGATTCAGATCCGGGCTTTTTGGTGGCCATTGCATAATTGGTATATCAACTTGATTAAGATAATCGAGTACCTCCCTAGCCACTTGAGGTCGAGCGTTGTCTTGCATAAACAGTAAATTGGGCCCCACAAAATGACCGAATGGCATCACATGTTCTCTTACAATATTCTCAAGATAGTAGTCAGCATTCATGGATCTCATACGGACAGGAACTAACTCTGTGCGAGCATCAAAGCAGATGCCACCCCAGAACATAACAGAGGCACCGCCGAATGGAATCCTTGCAGAGATATTGCAAGGAGCAAACCTCTTTCCTGGCCTTCGCCATACTCGCTCACGACCATCTGGATGTTTTAGACTAACCCTAGTTTCATCTGTGAAGAAAACTTGTTTCCAATCAACCACAGACTAGTTTTCGTGATTTCGAGCAAAACGTAACCTGGCAACTCTGTTCTCTCTAGTAAGCAGCGCAGTGGCTGGTCTCCTACTGTTTAATCCAGCTTCATTTAACCGTCTTCTAACTGTTTTAGAAGAAATTGTGACATTGCGAACAGCTTCGAGTTCGTTTCTTATTATAGAACTAGTGACAGTCCTGTTTCTTAAAGCATATTGTCTTATAAAATGTTCATCTAGGTCGCTAGTGCAAACGTTTTCACCCTTACCCTAGCCTTCTAGAATAAGTTCCTACTTCATTCAAGCGTCTTACCATACGACTTATTGTGGAACGATGTTTGCCTAACAAATTGGCAACATAACTCTGACAATATCCCTCGTCCAATAAAACTGAGGCTCGCACTACCTCGTGTTCAGTTAAATTCCTTGTTCGATTCATTTTTCTAATTCTTCGGGGTCAAAAATAAAACAGTCTACCACAAAAAACGTATTACTTTGAAAAACGGAATAATTTATAAGCTTATTTTTAAAGAAAATCTATCGCATTATTACAGAAAATTGTTTATCTTCTAAAAAATTCCTTAAAACTGTAAATCTAAACGAATTGTTTTGATTTCTGTCATGAACAACGAAACAAAATATGCATAGCCTACTATTCAAATATTCGATAAACTTTAAAACTGACATAAGAAAAAGATAAATTAATTTTCAGATTGTTGCGTTAATTTTGTCCAAGAGTTTATTATTAGTTTAGTCAATTTTACGATAGAAGGTATAGGTTTCGGGTGAAACATAGAAATATAGTCAGTCAATTAGGAACGTGTCGCGCATTTTCCATTAAAAAACGTATTTATTTAAAGTTTTTTACAGTACAGTACATTCGACAGTAAAGGATCGCCATTAAAATGCTAATGCTTCAGTAATTCGTCCAGTTCTTATCAGCGTAGATAATACTGACAGCTGCTTCACTATGTACAACTTTTTACTGCAAACCATCTGCTTGATGTATAATCACATATTGTCAATTGGATATATATCGGGCGACTGGGATAGCTAATCTAGTGTAACGATACCGAATTCCCCTTTCTACTGGCTACGCTTTTTACTTCGATGTTTGGGGTCGTTATCCTCCTGAAGAATCCACTCCTTATTTTTAATGACAAACCATTACCTGGTATTCGGTACTAATGCCTTTTTGTAAATCAGGAGCATCCCCCCTACACTGATCTCTATCCTGAGCGGTGATAACCTCATGTCCTGCCACTCTTTTGATGTAATCGCTCCGTCTTGTTGGTGGTCTACCTGTTCCTTTTGTCTTGTTTGGATCTTCATTCTATTAGACTTCTGCCCATCTCCATTTAATTTTTTGAATAATATCTATTACTTTTGTTAGTTGTCTGATAGTTATGTTTGTTATTCTATCCTTCCTTGTGATACCCAGCATAGCTCTATCCATTGCCCGTTGCGTTACTCTCAGTTTGTTTGCTGACTCTTTTGTTAATGTGAGTATCTCGGCGCCATATATGATTACCGGCAGAACACATTGTTCCTAAACTTCCTTTTATAAGTATGTTGGCAAATTACCTTGCAGCGTATCTCCCAGCTTCCCAAACCCACACGACGCTGTATCTCACGGGTTTGGTTACCTCTGACAATTTGTAATTCATAACCAAATAATTGTAATTTTGGATGTGCTCCACCTCGCTTTCGTTAAATTTCATATTACTGTTCGTACTAGATTGGTCATAAACTTGGTTTTCTGAAAGTTAATATTTAACCAATATTTGTTAATGTTATTTTTAATTCGGTAAGCATTTGTTGAGCAATCTAGATTGTCGGCAATTCTCTCAGCACAGCGCAGATGATTTAGGTATTCGTCATCTATGTCTATGCTTTCTCCATCCCCATTAAATTCCTTAAAAGCATATTTTAAAACCGCCGAAAAAAGTTTAGCCGAGAGATCGTATCACCTTGTTGATTTCACGTTCCACTCGGTATTTACTCATCAAGTCTTACACTTGCTGTTGCGTTGTTGTAAATGAGTTGAATTAATTCAGTATATCTGTAGTCTATTCTTATTTGCTACAGGGCAGACAATATCGCCGGCAACTCCACGGTGTCAAAAGCTTTTTTCAAATTCACAAATACTAATACGAGTGGTTTGTTGTATTCTGTAGATTTCTCTATAAGGATTTTGATGATCTT
>JAHKBH010001094.1:0-22000 GCA_019049505.1 Pachyrhynchus sulphureomaculatus
TTCGTTGCGAATTTTACCTTTAAATTCCTCAATTACCTGTGAATACAAGGAGCTTACGTCGTTTCTCCGTATTGTTGTTTCACCTGGGATATTAAATTTGCAATACTTCTGGAGGAAGGAAGTAAAGTTTTGATTACGTAGCTTCGATAACGGAATGTTTGATGTCATCATTGCATGGCATAGATCTCGCTTAAAGATATCTTGTTCATTTAGCTCTTTATTTTTGTACGTTGGTTGGAAACATTGCATTAATGTGTGTTGTAGCCTATCTCCAGGTTTCGTCTTACTCAATTTGGCAATATGGCAAGTAGTTTTCACGTGTTGCTCTATTTGAAATTTTTTATCGCATGGTATCTGCAATAAAAAAAGAAAATTTAAATAAAATCCCTAGGAAAAAATTCGTTAAATAGAAATTTCGTTACATAGAAAACTAGGTGCTTAGGGCAGGCAAAAATTAAAATTCTGCTTTGTACCTTTTTTATTAGATTACCTAGAAATACATACGTTTACGTATGTATTTCTATTCCGTGGTTTCGTTAAATAGAAATTTTGTTCGTTAAATGGAACAAAAATAACTTAAATAACATTGAAAATAGCATCAACGGCAAAATCCTGACAAAAATCTCCTTATGTTTAAATATTAAACGAAAATGAAATGCCCTGTATATTCAATAGGTATTCAAAAATTATACTTACAATTTTAACACATGCAGAACAGTAGATTTTTTCCCATATCTATTCTTAGTTCTTTGTATGGTTTAATCCACACTGACACACTACTGGCTTTGGGCATTTCACTGTAGTAAAATACGACTCACAAGATAAAAAGCACAAATTGACGTAACCATTTTAAAAGCACAACCAAAAATGAAATCCACTAAATTAATAATACAAGTATGCTCTGATGGCCGTCTGGGGTTTACTGACTGGTTTTTACTGACCATAAAATAATAAAATTTATTTGGGGAAAACCACCGGTGCGGCGGCGGCGGCCTAAAACATTGACCCTTATTCCGAAAAATGAATGAAAAGGCCTGCCAAAGACCTACATTATTATAAATTCCTTCAAATATGCACATATATGCTATTTTTAAAGCATTTATGCAAATATTTAGAAAAATGCATATAATATGCAAAATATGCAATATATGCGCTTTGAATATTTGGGTGTCCTTAGCGATCACCAATATGGCTTTCGTAAACATAGATCAACAGGAGATCTTCTGAGTTATGTAACACATGTTTGGAACAATGCAACTGAATACTTTGGAGAATCTCGAGCGGTTGCTCTTGACATATCCAAGGCATTCGACCTTATTTGGCACGATGGACTGTTGGCTAAGCTACGCTCTTGAGGTATGTCTGAAAAGTTCTGTTTATGGCTCTCATGTTTCCTCAGAGAGCGTTCTTTACGAGTGGCAGTCGACGGATTTCTTTCTAACACCTTTACTATCAATGCCGGTGTGCCCCAAGGCTCCATACTATCTCTTACTTTCTTTCTCATTTACATTAACGTTCTGCTGGAAAATACCGGAAACCCAATCTACAGCTTTGCAGATAATAGTACGCTTATCTCTTCATTCACTTTGAACCCTCGGACATCGGCTACTCAGATGAATATCCGCTGACAGCAGGAAGTCGTTCAACTTAACAAAGACCTGGAAGAAATATTCTCTCTTGAGGTGACAGTAACCAAGTGGAATTTAACGCTACAAAAAACCCAGGTGGCAGTTTTGTTGCTGATCCCGACATAGTTATGGCGGGGCACTCCATTCTTCTAACGTCGTCACTCAATTTGTTGGGGATTCGTTTGGGAGCAAATATGTCCTTGCATGAACATGTCGCAGGCATAGCAAGGAGAATTTCTCAAAAGTTGGGAATATTATTTCGAACCAGAAAGCTTTACACTTCACAACAACTGTTAATTCTTTACAAAGCTCAAATTCGACCAACTATGGAATATTGCTCCCATGTTTGGGGCCCCGTTCCCAAACATACATTGCATTTATTGGATTCTATTCAGAGAAGAGCTATTCATCTGATTGAAGATCCGGAACTGACGGGGCGGCCTTCGCTAGAACATCGAAGAACGGTTGGCGACTTGAGCCTATTCTACAAGTATTTTCACGGAAAGTGTTCGAAGGATGTAGCCCGCTTAATTCCTCCCCGAGCGGTGCATGTTAGAAATAAATGTCGCGCTAATACTTCACATCAGTATGAGGTTCAGCTTGTTACTCCTCGTACAACGCTTTTCAAGCAGTCTTTTATATGGAATAACTTGCCCAGGACTATGTTTTCTACCGAGTACAATTTACAGCGATTCAAGAAAAACGTGAATCGCTTTTTTCGCACACGTGTCGCTTCTGTAGCGCTTTAGCGACTTCCCTGCAGCACATGTGCTAGACCCATAAAAAAAAATCAATATTAGTACCACATTCACTTATAATAACACGGATACTAAATCTTATTTTAAATAAAAGCTCTGACTGTATTACAACTGTTGTCGCTGAGGTGTGTTGGCTTCTGAGACTTTTAGGTGTTTGTATTTTAAATTTCTCTTGCTGATACTGAGTGTTTGCAATTTGCCTCTTCACCTGGGTTGGCTGATTAGCTCTAAGATGGAGCGCAACATCCTAGGTTGTTCTAGTTTGGTGATGGAACGCCCTGGCAGTACATAAATTTTTACACTCGTACCTTTGAACCCGAAATAAAGGGCACAGTTTGCGTCACATATTTTCCTTTCGTTGTAATTTATATTTTCAAAAAAAAAAAACAGGTGTTTTTTTAATTATAATATTCTTGTTTGTAATTATTAACTTAAATACGTATTGTTTTTAGCAACTTGTCACCAGCCAAAATATCTAATTAATTAAGCACTTAATAATAATAACCACTAAGTTCGTTTAATAAATGAAGACTTTATCTACGAGAGTGATTCAAATGTTGAAAAACACTTTTTCTGAGACCATAAAAAACATTCACTTTCTTTTAATATTTATTTATTTAATGAAGTAACTTATGTAAGACAATATGAAGGTTTGAGATTATTCTGAAATTGAGAGAATCAAAATTAAATCTAGATAAATAGAGAAAGTTGAAATTTCACGACGTCTACCTCATAATAATTTATGTTATACGATTTGATTGAGAGGGTGTCTCCGATGCAATTGTCTTTAAGGGCTGATAGCTCATCAGAATATGTAAATATGAATTTCGTAAAAATCTACACCTTTGGTCAGTTTACCGAATATAATTACATCATGAGTTCCTTTTGCACTTAAATAGCAATAGTTTTTTTTTCTAGAATAAAACACAGTAAATGTAATACTTGTAATTGTTTACGTTAGTGCTAGAAGATCTTTTCAAATAACTTCCATAGACAAGTAAGGGTATAAATATAGGAAGAGAGCAACTCAATCATTTGCGTTTCACGGATGATATTGTGCTTATATCTAACAACAAAGAAGAATTGGAAGAAATGCTGAACGAACTTAACAATAAGTCCAGAGAGATTGGTCTGAAGATAAACATCGTCAAAATCATGCCCATAACAAATGACGATTGTGATAAAAAAGCAGTACTGCACATTGAAAACGTGAAAATCACAAGAACGGATTCATACGTATATCTCGGAGGAAAAATAATAATATCCAAAGATTTATCAAGAAGAATATTATTGGCTTGGTCGGCATTTGGCAGATTGCGGAACATCTTCCCTTTCAATGTTCCAAATACAGTAAAAGCGAATACATTTGATCAATGCATGTTGCCAATATTTACATATGGAACGGAAACAAGTAGCTCAAGAAGCGACGGAAAGAAGGATGTTGGGAATATCGTTAAGGGATAAGCTGACTAATTAAGAAATTCGAGGAAGGTCCAAGATAACTGATGTAGCTGAGAGGGTAGGCAGGTTGGGCGGGTCACGTTGCAAAACTCTCTGATAATCGATGGACCCATAAAGTAATCAACTGGCGGCCCTGGAATGAGAAAAGAAGTAGGGATGCCCTCAAACCTGATAGTCTGACGATATCAAAAGATCAGTGAAATACAACTGGATAAACAAGGCCCAAAACTGAAGAAGATGGACGTACTTGGGGAGGCTTATGTCCGACGATGGACTCTGTAGCTGAGATGATGATGAATACCATTTTAGAAACTACACTTTTTTTTAAATAACTGGCCAGGTTAGCATGGTACATTTTTCTTTAGAGTATGAAGGGCAAAGTTAGCTAATTAAAATATTTTTACTCATGATACAAAGTGTAGAGTTTCACAAAATCTATAAAAGTGTCAATATCCCGAAATCTAATGATTTTTCACTAAGGTCATACACATTATGGTATATATATATATATATATATATATATATATATATATATATATATATATATATATATATATAATATATATATACATATATATATATATATATATATATATATATATATATATATATATATATATATAATATATATATAAAATGCAACGTCTCTCTGTCTGTCTGTCTGTCCGTTAGTGCGCTTATCACTGGAGAACCACTTATCCGATTTACGTACTGTTTTTTTAAAAACATACATATGTTCTCTGGCCAGGTTATAGGCTATATTTTATTACGATAGGTAGCATAAGGAATGAGTAGTGACGTAAAATAGTGAATGAAGTCGGAAAAAAGTTTGTCGCTAGCGCGTTCCCTTGCAATACACAGCCTAAACCATTAAATATGGAACAATATTATGTAGCAGAGAATATCTATAATCTATAATCTATAATATATATATAAAATACAATGTCTCTCTGTCTGTCTGTCTATCCATTAGTGCGTTTATCACGCGAAAACCACATATCCAATTTATGTGTCTTTTTTTTTAAATTCATACATATATTCTTTGGCCAGGTTATATAATAATAATAATAATCTATATCTATAATATATATAAAATGCAACGTCTCTCTCTCTGTCTGTCTGTCTGTTAGTGCGCTTATTCCTCGAGATCCACTTATCAGATTTATGTGTTTTTTTTTTTTAATTCATACATTTGTTCTCTGACCAGGTTATAGATATATATTTTATTACATCTATAATATGTATAAAATGCAACGTATCTCTGTCTGTTTGTCCGTTTGTGCGCTTATCACTAAAGAACCACTTATCCGAATTACGTGCTTTTTTTTTTAAACATGCTAAACCATTAAATATGGAACAATATCAAGTAGCAAAGAACATCTATAATATATATAAAATACAACGTCTCTCTGTCTGTCTGTCTGTCTGTCCGTTAGTGCGCTTATCACTGGAGAACCACTTATCCGATTTACGTGCTTTTTTGTTAAACATACATATGTTCTCTGGCCAGATTATAGGATATATTTTATTACGTTAGGTGACATAAGGAATAAGCAGTGGCGATAATAGTGAATCAAGTCGGAGAAAAGTTTGCCGCTAGCGCGTTCTCTTGCAATACACTGCCTAAGGCATTAAATATGAAACAATATCATGTAGCAAAGAATATAATATATATAATATGCAACGTCTCTCTGTCTGTGTGTCTGTCCGTTAGTGCGCTTATCACTTGAGAACCTCTTATCCGATTTACGTGTTTTTATAAATTTATACATATGTTCTATATAATTCGATATAAACCTAGATAATGGGAGATAAGGTGAGATAATGGGAGAAAAATATAAATAATGGAAGATAAGCAGAGATAAGTTGAGATAATGGGAGATAAGGAGAAATAATGGGAGATAAGGAGAAATATTGAGAGATAAGCCGAGATAAGCCTAGATAATGGGAGATAAGGTGAGATAATGGGAGATAAGGAGAAATAATGGGAAATAAGGAGAAATAACGGGAGATGAGCAGAGATACGCCTACGTAATGGAAATTATGTAGAGATAATGGGAGATAAGGAGAAATATTGGGAGATAAGGGAAAATAATGGGAGATATTTTATTATGTTGGGTAACATAAGGAATAAGCAGTGACGATAGTGGTGAATCAAGTCCACGCGAGCGGAGCCGCGGGCCCGGCTAGTTTATATATATATATATATATATATATATATATATATATATATATATATATATATATATATATATATATATATATATATATATATATATATATATATATATATATATATATATATATATATACATATATATATATATATATAAATATATATATAATATAAATATATATATATATATATATATATATATATATATATATATAAATATATATATATATATATATATATATATATATATAATATATATATATATATACATATATATATATATGTATATCAGGTGTGCAAGTATCTACGAGTAGTATGATAATACAGTTTGAATAACTGTCGCTTATAAAATGGTTGAATTTAGAAAGTTAAAGATGTTACGGAATCGAACGGATATACGAAGAAGAAAACATCAAAGAAGAAGGACAACGATATGTGGTACATGGAACATACAAGGTCTCTCCAGGAAAGTAAATGAAGTTGTAAATGAATTAGAAAATCTTCGAGTCGAAATTGCAGTACTGACAGAAACAAAGAGGAAAGGAAAAGGCTCCGAAAGTTGGGGCATTACGATCACTTTTATAGTGGAGTGACCAAAGAAGATAGAGCAAAACAAGGCGTATCCATAATAATACACAGAAAACTGACGAAATTCATAACCACCTGGGAACCAATTAGTGAAAGAATCATAAAGATAAATCTCAAAATACTAGGTAATAACACAACCTTACTGGGGGTAGACGCTGTCAACGACGACGATCTGGCTAATAACAAGGATTCATTTTTTGAACAACTAAATGAGGAAATACGCAAAATTGGAACATCAAGGGAGATATTACTTTTGATCTAAATGGAAGAATAGGAAGGAAAGAACACGATAAAGTAGTAGGAAAATATGGCGAAGAAGTTACTAACGACAACGGAAGAAGAATTATAGAGATATGTAAACAAAACAACCTTACAATATATTAAACGGACACTACCAGCATAGGGATATTCATAAATATACGTGGAGACAAACAACAAGAGATTTAAAAAGTATTATCGACTATATGACAATACGACAGAGATCTAGATTAAACTTCCTAGATGTAAGAGTCCAAAGAGGGGCTTCATGTGGCAGCGACCACTACCTTGTGAAAGAAAAGATAACCTCACGAACAACACGGGAAAGCAAACTGGAAGATACAAGCACACAGCACACAACAAGTGAAACAACAATAAGATATAATACAGACAGCTTACAAAATGAAAGTATCAGAAATCTATACAAGAGTAGACTGGACCAAAAGATACAACGGACGGGATTTGTTAATATAGAAGAAGAATATAAGTACATAAAGGAATGCCTACACGCAGCCGCACTGGAAGCATTAGGGTACCAAGAGAAAAGGAAAAAAAAACAGCAAAAAACCATATTGGTGGGATGAAGAAATTAAATACGAAATTGAAGAAAAACGGAAAAGCTATCACAAATACTTAAGTTCAAAGAGCACAAACGACAAAGTAAAATACAAAGAATCCCAAGCTAGAGTACGCAAAATGATTAGAACAACCAATGGGAAACGATATGCTCAAGACTCAACACTTACATAGGAGGAAGAAAAAAAAAGCACAGAAAGCTGGAGACTTCTTAAAAATATGAGAACAGAACGGAAAAGAGAAATCTTCTCAACAATAACACCAGAAAAATGGAACCAATATTTTACAAATATGCTAACAGAAGATAGACCAGAGTTCAAAAGTACCCAACATGGAAACCCAAATATAGTTATACGAGGATCCCCAATAAGGATAACAACATCAGAAGTTAAAGAAGTATGTAAAACGCTAAAAAATGGTAGAGCTCCAGGACCAGGAAACATCCCAGGAGAGATAGTAAAATACGGAACTGAAAAGCTATTTAGCTCTTTGAGGAACTTATTCCAAAGATGCATTAACACATCAGAAGTACCTGAGGAATGGAAAATATCATACATATCAACAATTCATAAGAAAGGAGACAAAAATAATTGCGATAACTATAGGGGAATAACGGTTACAGGATCTATTAGTAGAATATACGGAAAAATACTTAAAAATAGAAGAGAAACGGAATACGTGGACGTAGAAGCTGAAGAACAAGAAGGCTTTAGAGCAGGAAGATCCACAATAGACCATCTCTTCTCACTGACACAAATCCTAGAAAAGAAAACCGCATTTGATCAGGAAGTCCATGTCTTGTTTGTTGATTTAAAAAAGGCCTACGACAGCGTGCCCCTAATGAGATTGTGGGAAACACTATAACAGACTAATGTAAGCACCGAAATAATTAAAGCCGTAAAATCCTTATACCAAGACGCAAGAAGTAGTGTGAAAAGCAAATATAGTATAACAACAGGGTTCCAGGTTACAAAGGGTCTCAAACAGGGCTGCTGTATATCCCCAACGCTATTTAAAATCTATTTGGAGAGTGCACTGAAGAACTGGAAAAGGAAATGTAGCAGTATGGGATTACCACTGGATGACGATACTACATTGTACACGCTATCATTCGCAGACGACCAGGTAGTAGTCGCTCAGGACATCGATGATATGGAATACATGACACGAAAACTTATGGAGGAATATGAAAAATGGGGCCTAGAAGTCAATATTAAAAAGACTGAGTACATGTGCGTCGGAGGACAACAGTAGGACTTGAAACTGGCCACAGGACATACCATCAAACACTGTGCCAGTTATAAGTATTTAGGAACGAGAATATCTAGGGACGGAACACTGGAAGAAGCAATATTCGAGAGGAATATCCAAGGAAGAAAAGCGATTGCAATGCTTAATAGTATACTATCGGACAAAGCATAACCATTGAGAAGAGAATTTACAACTCAATAGTGAAAAGTATAATAACTTACAGCTCCTAGGTGTGACCATTGAAGGAAAGAACAGAAAAAAATACTAAAAGCTACAGAAATGGATTTCTGGAGACGAGCAGCCAGAAAATCCAGAAAAGACCGCATACCAAATGACACGATAAGATGAGCTTTAGAAATAAAGTACGATATAGTGGACGAAATCAGAACCCAACAGTTGGTATGGTACGGACATGTACAGAGAATGTCACAAGACCGACTACCTAGAAAGTTTTAAATTGGAACCCTCATGGAAAAAGAAAGCCAGGAAGACCACGACAAAGCTGGAGAGCAGGAATCAACAAGGAAGTACTAGAGAGAGATCTGGAGGAGGAGGGATGGAGAAACCAGGAGGAGTGGAAATTAGGCATCGGAAGACGGAAGACGTTATAAAACCGATTGATATATATATATATATATATATATATATATATATATATATATATATATATATATATATATATATATACATATATATATATATATATATAAAGATGTTACTGGGGAATTGTAGCAGAGACCTGGTGTACTCACATTTATTCCCTTATGCAACATCCCTAGTGCTTCGTTATAGTATTTTATGAACTTATCGTTCATTAAATATACTATTACTTCAACAGACATATTGCTAGGCATTCTCAAAAATGGTTGAGGTTCAGTAAAGCTCGCTAGAACTAACTTTTCAGCTAGTTTTTCGGTTATTTAATTTTTCTGGTATTCTTTTCAGGTATTCAGACGAGACATTTCACTCTGCTAGATTGGCCTGCAATTCTTTATATTTGCTTATCAGTTGCTAGCTTATCACGATTTGTTACAAAGTCGTCAGATTAGCTCTTTTTCTTTTGCTCATCTCCCAGCCACACATGAGAATAGCGTAGATTTTCACATGGAAGATCCTTCCTAGTACTGACACCTTCAGAGGCCTATTGTTAAGAGTCTTTTATGGACTATCTATCTTCAATTACAGTAGAAAGCCCACCTCCACTGTCCTGGTCCGTATGCCATGATGTGTCCTAGCGCTTCTGTGTTCAAATGCACTCCGGCAAGCAGCCGAAAAGCTGCTTCGAACTTTATGTATAGATGTAACGGAGGTTGGTTGAAAACAGCCTCCAGTGTCATGCTAGGTGCTGTTCTCATAGCGCCCATAATGCCAATGAAGCTCATGCGTTGGACTATGTTCAGCTTAAATTTAATCCATTTTCTTTCAGATATACCCCCCTGGAGTCTTCATAGAAAACTTGTGGTCTTGTCTTAGCCGTACATAACCACTTGACTATACGCAGAGAGCAGGAAATCGGTTAACTTAATAAAGACCTGGAAGAAGCAGAAATTCTATTTTTTAGTGTCAGTTAGAATTTAACTCTACAAAAGCGAAAGCGGAAAGGTTAATGTTGCTCAACATAATTATGTATGGATACTCCATTCCACTAATGTTCTCATTCAACTTGCTGGGAGTTGACTTGAAAGCAAATATTCCTTGTCGTGAACATGTTGCATGCATAACCGATAGAGCTTCTCAAAAGCTGGGAATATTATTTCGAACTAGAAATACGGCTCTTAATTCTGTACAAAGCTCAAATTCGACCAACGTTCGAATACTACTCCTATATTTTGGTATTTGCTCTCAAATATACTCAACATTTGTTTGATTCTATTCTGACGAGAATTTTTTGCCTGATTGCAAACAAAAAAAACTCACCAGCAGCCTTGATTTCTTGGTACATTGAAGAACTATTTTTTTTTATGGGTCTAGCATACGTACTACAGGGAAGTCCCTAAAGCGCTACAGGAGCGACACGTGTGCGGAGAAAGCGACTCACGTTGTTCTTAAGTCGCTGTAAATTGTACTCGGTGGGAAACACAGTCCTGGGCAAATTGTTCCAAAGGGATGATGTTCTCCATATAAATGACTGCTTGAAAAGCGTTGTACGAGGAGTAATAAGCTGAACCTACTTCTAGCATGCACCGCTCTGGGAGGAATTAAGCGGGGCACATCCTTCGAACACTTTCCATGTAAATACTTGTAGAATAGGCTCAAGTCGCCAACCGTTCTTCGATGTTCCAGCGAATCAAGGCCACCTGCCAGTTCCGGGTCTCCAATCAGACGAACAGCTCTTCTCTGAATAGAATCCAACAAATGCAATGTATGTTTGGGAGCGGAGCCCCAAACATGGGAGCAGTATTTCATAGTTGGTCGAATTTGAGCTTTGTAAAGAATTAACAGTTGTTGTGAAGTGTAAAGCTTTCTGGTTCGAAATAATATTCCCAACTTCTAAGAATCTCTCCTTGCTATGCCTGCACCATGTTCATGCCAGGACATATTTGCTCCCAAATTTACGCCCAACAATTTGAGTGACGATGTTAGGGGAATGGAGTGCCTCGATATAACTATGTCGGGTTCAGCAACGTTAACTTTTTTAGAAAAAAACTGCCGCCTGGGTTTTTTGTAGCGTTAAATTCCACTTGGTTACTGTCACCCCAAGATAGAATTTCTTCCAGGTCTTTGTTAAGTTGAATGACTTCCTGCTGTCTGCGGATATTCGTCTGAGTAGCCGATGTCCGAGCGTTCAAAGTGAATGAAGAGATAAGTGTACTGTCATCTGCAACGCTGTAGATTGGATTCTCGGTCCTTTCCAGCAGATCGTTAATATAAATGAGAAAGAGACTAGGAGACAGTATGGAGCCTTGGGGTACACCGGCGTTGATAGTGAAGGTGTTAGAAAGAAATCCGTCGACTGCCACTCGTAAAGAACGCTCTCTGAGGAAACATGACAGCCACAAACAGAACTTTTCAGACATACCATAAGAACGTAGCTTAGCCAACAGCCCATCGTGCCAAACGATCGAATGCCTTGAATATGTCAAGAGCAACCGCTCGAGATTCTCCAAAGTGTTCAATTGCGTTGTTCCAAACATGTGTTACATAAGTCAGGAGATCTCCTGTTGATCTATTTTTACGAAAGCCATATTGGTGATCGCTAATAATGTTGAATCCTTCAAGATATTTTAGAAGAGGCTTGAGCCTTTTCCATGACTTTCGATATTATTGAAAGCAGTGCGATTGGTCGGTAGTTATTTGGCAAGGACTTCTTGCCTTTTTTAGGTATTGGCTGAACTGTGGCACATTAGCGACCTCTATTATAAGTAATTTCAAGGAAAGTGTTTGATGGATGTGGACCGATTAATTTTTTCTCAGATACATGTTAACAATCCACGTCGCACTAATACATCAAATCCTTGATTCAGCTTGTAACTTCTTGTAAAATCCTCTTCAAGGATTCTTTTGTATGTAGAACCTTATCTCGTTGGTGTGATTTGCCCAGGACTGTACTTCTTGCTATGTACAATCTACGGTAACTCAAGATCAACATGAATCGCTTTTTCTGTACACGAGTTGCTTCTATAGCGCTTTGGAGATTTTTCTGCAGCGCGTCTGCTATACCCATAAAACTAAAATTATGGAAATATTCAAATTACCCTTGTATATCCATCAAAACCTCTCAAGACGCATGTAGTTGGAAATCGATAGAATTGCCTTATTCTATCAGTCCGATCTGTAGGTGCAATGTTTAAGTATAGCAGAAATTCCATTAAGTTTTTTAACCTATTTTTAGTTATTTCAAATATAGCTGGCATATCGCCACTATATGATCTAACAAAAAACGAACTGAAAAAATCAAAATGGCACTATTATTATGTATTACTCTTACATATAATAATTATTTATTGTGGAATTACTGAACTGTTGGATAACTTTAATAGACTGCTAAGTATTGAAAAAATATTCCTTTAATGGTTACGGTATTAGTTACAATATTTGGATTTCTCAGCATTATTAAAGCAATGATGAACGCTTATTTCAAGGAAAAACTTTGGGATGATCTTTTTAAAAAGTTTGCTTTACTGGAAAATTATTTGTACTTGAATACTGCTTATCAAAAGGAAAGGAATATCCTACAAAATGCTACATATCAACTTTTATTAGGACACATCCTATTTTCTACTGTTTCTGTGTTACATATTTTGTCGCAATATTTCGGGAAATCTGATGTTGGAGTAAATTATATTTGCCGACTTTCATATTACTATAATTTTTTAATAGCATACATTATAATTAATTTATCGATCGCTGTAAAATGCAAGTTTGCTCATATTAACAAAAATTTGCTGAATACCAGTAGTGAGAAAACTGATCCCGAGAACCACATGTGCTCAATAAGAAAATGTAGATTTATTTACGAAGAATTAAGAAATCTGGTTGATATTATTAACAATCTTTTTGGTGCAGCTGTAATATTATTTTTATTTTTTATACGGTCTTCATTTACTCTCAATTTCATGTCAAATCTATTTGCTAACTAATTCAAAGGAATCCAGTGGTCTGTTAGAAGACAAATCTGTTATAAGTTTGGTACTGAGAGACACACATTGTTTGGTAAGTTTTTTTTTTATAAAGTGGGCCGTTTTACTCCTGATAAATGGAAGTGTTATATTTGTGAAATAATCAACCTCAAAGATTTTTTATTTTCATCATGGGTTCAGGCTCCTAAAACACGAAAGCATAATTTTTCATTAGCGTTGGTATGGCAGTCGGTCCGTCGGACCTTTGGCACGATACTCTCAAACGAAATAAGATATTAATTTGAAACTAGCTTGACATAAGAATGAAATTCACAATTTTTACGCGATATCGCTAAAGGAGAAAGGGGTGAAACTGGCAAATTTCGATAAATTTTGTGTGGTTTTAATGGTACCATCATAATTTTTCTGGTTTATTGTTGAGAAAAGTAAAAAATTCTATGTATAATTATTTAGAGTTAAACTTATAGGGCGTTAAAAGGGCTCTTAGAGTCAAGGAATCGCAAAATTAAGTTGTTTTTTCATTCTTTTCATTCTTACAAGGGAAAGGGGAAGAAAGAGGTCCAAACTGATAAAGATTGTACAGTCTCAATATTATAATAAAAACTTGTCCAGGTTTTCAGTATAGTTAATGCAGCGTTTCTCTCAGCCTATGGGGTGTGCTCCACTAGGGGGGGCGCGATTACACCATTGGGGGGTGCGAGCGTATCGAAAAGAAATTATTATTAAAAACGTTCATTAAAAACATTTAATATAATTTATTGAAAGCAAAGCAAAACAAAATACATTCTGATATAATAAAAAATAAAATACACTGATATAATACACCTATAAATAGGATTGTATTAGTACTGCACAATGTATTTACTTAATAATTAACATATCAATACTCAATTAAAAACAAGTTTAATAAATATTAGTGACTCGCTTGGGCCTGTTTTTTGCAGAGCAAAGATTTTCGAAGGATGGTTTAATATTAGAAATAGACACTCTAAGTTCTTATTCTATATTTAGTTGAGATCTATATTTTGTTTTCAAAGCAGCCACTGCAGAAAATCCGGTTTCGCAAAGGTAGGATGTTTGAAAATGGTAATGGTATACAAAATGCTCTTGTTTTCAGTGCAGAAAACTCATCATTCACTCCTGCCCAAAATTCAAAGAGTGATTTACTATTAAATTGTCTCTTGATTTCACCACTTGCCGTGAAGTCTATGAAGATTTTCTTCTTCGGAAGTTGAGAGCCCTTCAGAGGTATTTTGTAATGGATCCCTGACCCACTCGTAACTTGCTACCAAGTTGTCGTCAGTAAGAAAATACTTTTTAAAATTCTTTGTCAACATGGCTAGATGATTTTCAATGATTACTAAAACAACTTTTACATGTTTTATTCTTCAGCCTTGTATGTTTTAACCACATTTGCAAACATTAAAGTATTTAGTTTCTCGAATATATCGACCAAGTAGCTCAATTTTATCACAAGTAAACTATCTCGAAACTTCTCGGCTTCCGGTCGGTTTTCATCTTCTAGAAAAATGGCGATTTATTTCTTAATTCATAAACACGTTGCAAACATTTCCCAAGTGATAACCATCTTACATCAAAAATAAAAAAGTAACGCTGAATGTTCGGCATCCATGTCTTTACAAAGTGCAGAAAAAATTCTAGATTTTAGGGGTCTCATTTTAATATAATTTACTACGGTTACAACTGTAGGGAGCACAATATTCAAAGCAGTACTCATTTCTTTGGAAGCCAGAGCTTCTCTGTGGATCATACAATGCGTCCACATACGCCGTGGAGATTATTGTTTTACAAGTGCCTGTATACTTTGAAATCTTCCAGACATTGAATGGGTACCATCGGTACATATTCCGACGC
The DNA here is from genome assembly GCA_019049505.1 of Pachyrhynchus sulphureomaculatus. Classification (NCBI taxonomy): domain Eukaryota; kingdom Metazoa; phylum Arthropoda; class Insecta; order Coleoptera; family Curculionidae; genus Pachyrhynchus; species Pachyrhynchus sulphureomaculatus. Next base: position 15,152 of record JAHKBH010001094.1, read on the forward strand.
AATTTTCCACTCTATAATTGCCTCGTTTATAAAATAATTTAAACACATCAGAAGTACCTGAGGAATGGACAATATCATACATATCAACAATTCATAAGAAAGGAGACAAAAATACTTGCGATAACTATAGGGGAATAACGGTTACAGGATCTATTAGCAGAATATACGGAAAAATACTTAAAAATAGAATAGAAACGGAATACGCGGACGTAGAAGCTGAAGAACAGGCAGGCTTTAGAGCAGGAAGATCCACAATAGACCATTTCTTCTCACTGACACAAATCCTAGAAAAGAAAACCGCATTTGATCAGGAAGTCCATGTCTTGCTTGTTGATTTAAGAAAGGCCTACGACAGCGTGCCCCTAATGAGATTGTGGGAAAACACTACAACAGAGTAATGTAAGCACCGAAATAATTAAAGCCGTAAAATCCTTATACCAAGACGCAAGAAGTAGTGTGAAAACCAAATATGGTATAACAACAGGGTTCCCGGTCACAAAGGGTCTCAAAACAGGGCTGCTGTATATCCCCAACGCTATTTAAAATCTATTTGGAGAGTGCACTGAAGAACTGAAACTGGCCACAGGACACACCATCAAACACTGTGCCAGTTATAAGTATTTGGGAACGAGAATATCTAGGGACGGAACACTGGAAGAAGCAATATTCGAGAGGAATATCCAAGGAAGAAAAGCGATTGCAATGCTTAATAGTATACTATGGGACAAAAACATAACCATTGAAAATAAGAAGAGAATTTACAACTCAATAATGAAAAGTATAAGAATTTACAGCTCCCAGGTGTGGCCATTAAAGGAAAGAACAGAAAAAATACTAAAAGCTACAGAAATGGATTTCTGGAGACGAGCAGCCAGAATATCCAGAAAAGACCGCATACCAAATGACACAATAAGGCGAGCTTTAGAAATAAAGCACGATATAGTGGACGAAATCAGAACCCAACAGTTGGTATGGTACGGACATGTACAGAGAATGTCACAAGACCGACTACCTAAAAAGATTTTAAATTGGAACCCTCATAGAAAAAGAAAGCGAGGAAGACCACGCCAAAGCTGGAGAGCAGGAATCAACAAGGAAGTACTAGAGAGAGATCTGGAGGAGGAGGAGGAATGGAGAAACCGGGAGGAGTGGAAATTAGGCATCGGAAGACGGAAGACGTTATAAAACCAATTGATATATATATATATATATATATATATATATATATATATATATATATATATATATATATATATATATATTTATATATATATATATATAAATATATATAAAATAATTTAAGATAGCAAATAATGCGAGTGATTTTGGTTTGAGTTCTATTGGTTTGCAGAAAAATAGTTCTTCTACTGCTGACATACCATCACAAAATCGAACATAGGCAATGAAGTGAGCATCTTTATTGCTCATCCAAGCTGAATTGAAAACAATTTGTTACGCAACTTCCCGAAAAGCTGTTGCTGTACATCTTCAGCTATATCACCAATTCGACGGGCAACAGCATCATTTGATATAGGTAAGGATAGCAACTGTTTGGAAAAATTATCTCCAAACATAGTTTCTACAATCTCAATTGCTGCTGGCAAAACAAGCTCTTCACCAATGGTGTGAGGCTTTTTATATCTGGCTATTTTATATGAAACTTTGTAAGAGACAAGGCAGCTTTTTCATCCACAGACAAAGTTATTTTAAAAAATGATTTCTGCTTTACATATGATTTTAACCCATTTATGCCCAACGGGTCAAAAACGACCCACTACTTTAATTATACAACTACCTATACACGTGCATGTGTAAAGTGTTACCTATCGTTGCATTCAGTTGTTGAAAGAATAAACATCATTAGCACTATATTGCAGAACGTGCTAAGAATTCGTTTTTTTTTAGTATTCGTGAAAAAAATAAATGATAAATTATTGCAGCGTGACATGGAAAGAAAATCGTACTGGTAAGTGGCTTATTTGACTACTTATTGTGTTGTTTTTCAAATTAGTTATTGTACTGATTTCAGATTATGCGAAGTAATATTTCTTTGGAGGTTAGGTTTTTTTATTTGTAAAATAAATGCATGAAAAGTTGCTTGGGTCGTTTTTGACCCGTTGGGCAGATATGTTCTATACATTTTCTTATTTTTAGGACGAAACCATTGACGACTGCTGAGTTGTTAGACGAAATAGAAAAACTAACCGATGATGATCCTATTCCAGACGCAATCTATATAACTCCCCCAGATGATAATGGGTTTGAAAGTAATGAAGACTCAGGGGATGAAGACTGTAATGATCCCAACAGATTAAACTCAAAGCAGCTTCAAGCGCTAGCGGAAACCAATACAGAAGAAGCCAGCAATTACGATGATGACAGTAACATAACAGAATCTGCTGGAAGGCACAACAAGTCACGGAAGAATCGACAATGGGTAATAGGTGATTTGAATAGAGGTAAAACAAAACAGTCAAATATCGAACTTTTACCTGTGTTGACATTAGGCGATGAATGCGAACCTCTGGATTTTATAAAGCTCTTCCTGAATCCGGAAATATTGGAACTTCTTGTAAAACATACCGTCTTATATGCTGGCAGTATAAAAATTGTAGATTAGAAATTGGCAATGACGACATGCTGGTTTTTATTGCTATTCTTTATGTGAGTGGATACGTTCCCGGTCCCAGACGTCGCATGTTTTAGGAAGGACGAGATGACGCCTGAAATGTTTTGGTTTATAACTCTATGAGAAGAAATCGGTTTGAAGAAATATTTAGATTTTTGCACGCAGCTGATAACAACAACTTAGCACAGAATGATAAAATGGCAAAGCTACGACCTTTGATTGAAAAAATGAACGAAAATTTCATCAGATATACCCCTCTAACTTCTTATGTGTCTATCGACGAATCCATGATTCCGTATTTTGGCCCGAAACGGATGTAAACAGTTTATCAGAGGAAAGCCAATCCGTTTCGGTTACAAAGCATGGGTTTTAGCAACTCCGTCAGGCTATTGTGTCAATTTCGACGTGTATCAAGGACGAAAATCTCAACAGACTGACGAAAAACTTGGACTAGGCGAATCTGTAGTAACGAATTTTGCGAAATTATTACAAACTAATTTTCCTGATTTTGAGTGTTCATTATTCTTCGACAATTTCTTTACAAGCACTACTCTTATCAGTAAGTTGGGAGAAATGGGTTTTGGTGCAACGGGTACAGTGCGAGAAAACCGTACCGATAAATGTCCACTTCAACAATCTTTCCAAATGAAAAAAAGGGAAAGGGGCGTATTTGATAATGCCATTGACAAAGAAAATAATATTGTTTGTGTCCGTTGGAAGGATAACAGTGTGGTCACAATTTTATCAAAAGAATTTGGCGTAGAACCTATCCGCCAAGCTGCTAGATATTCTGCAAAGAGAAAAAAAAAAGTTGAAATCCCCCAGCCAAACGTGATACATTGTTACAACAAGTTCATGGGTGGGTGTTGACCAAATGGACAACAATGTGGCAAACTATCGAATAGGCTTTCGTGGAAAGAAATGGTATATTCCTATTTTGTTTTGGACGTTTGATGTATGTATGAATAATGCTTGGATACTGGTTCGAAAATTTGGAAAAAAAAAAAAAAAAAAAAAAAATTGACAATTTGGAATTTCGCAGATTAGTTGTATTATCAGTACTTCAAAAATATGAAAAACCTCCCTTAGCTACTGGCCCAAAGCTTACACTTGTTAGTCCGGCAGCTCGTAGACATGGCCAGCATCTGATTTTGAGTAGTCAGACACGACGAAGGTGTGCTCATTGCAAGAACAAAACCACTAAAGCTTGTGACCGGTGTGAAGTTGCTTTACATGACAAATGTTTTGTAGATTTTCATAAAAAAAAAAACTATTTGAATATTATAACCAAATTTGTTATTATTTAAAGGCTTATGATTTTATGGAGATAAAAATAGCAACACCCTACAAGTATTTATGTTTTTCACTATACATTTGATCATAGTACCCTATTTGCCCAAGTGGGTCAAAAACGACCCACATCAAAACATCAAATCTCCTGATTCAAACTTATTATTTTACAGTTACTTAGTCTATTTATATGTCATTTAACTAAAATAAGTGAGATTTATAAAGATTTAAAGAAAAAATAATTCTGGGCATAAATGGGTTTAATATTTAATTCGAAGAATCTTTCTCGGGGTTCGTTAAGGTACTGTGATCACTATCAAGCGTTTGCGCAAATGTCGTTTAAGTTTATTTGGCTATATTTTTTTTCATGCTGTCTGCGATAATCATTAGTGCGTTTATCAGACGAGAACCACTTATCCGATTTACGTGTCTTTTTTTAAATTCATACATATATTCTTTGGCCAGGTTATATAGTAATAATAATAATCTATATCTATAATAGATGTAAAATGCAACGTCTCTCTGTCTGTCTGTCTGTCCGTCCGTTAGTGCTCTTATCACTGGAGAACCACTTATCCGATTTACGTGCTTTTTTTTTAAAACATACATGCGATACACTGCCTCAACCACTAAATATAGAACAATATCATGTAGCAAAGGATATCTATAATATATATAAAATGCAACATCTCTCTGTCTGTTTGTCCGTTTGTGCGCTTATCACTGGAGAACCACTTATCCGATTTACGTTCTTTTTTTTTTAAACATGCTAAACCTTTAAATATGGAACAATATCATGTCTGTCTGTTTGTTTATCCTTCCGTTAGTGCGCTTATCACGGGAGAACCACTTATCCGATTTACGTGTTTTTTTTTTATAAAATACAAAGGGAATAAACAGGGACAAAATGCTAATATGTAGGAAAAAAGGTGGAAGTTTAGCAGTAAGCTTCGCAGAAAGACTGAATAGATGGAGGGAATACTTTAAAGAAACACTAAATGGAGATGAAAATGAGTTGAATGAGAAATAGGAAACAAAATTAACTGAAGGGCAGGAGGGGACAAAACAAACCCTGCAAAGAAGAAATAAGAGAAATACTCAGAACCCAAAAAAAATAAGGCCCTCAGGTGGAAATTGTATAACAGCAGAACTGATAAAAGCTGAAGGAGTACATCTGGAAAATGAAATATGCCGGTTGGTGTAAGAAACATGGGAAACAGAAAAGATGCCAGTGAGCTGGAGGGAGTCGCTTATTTGTCCAATATACAAAAAAGGAGAAAAAAACTATATGTGCTAATTATAGACCAATAGCCTTACAGGATGTCGTGTACAAGATAGTATCGTTTGACTATCAAAACAGACTAGCAGAGAAAGCTATTCTGGGAGAGTACCAGTTTGGATTCAGGAAAAATAGATCGATTACAGACCAGTTATTTTCGATTAAGCAAATCCAAGGTAATAGCTTAGAACAAAATTTGGCACTACACTTGGTCTTTGTGGATTTTCAGAGAAGCATATGACTCTGTAAATAGAGAAGGACTCTACAAGATAATGGAAGAACTAAAAATTCCAAGTAAATTGATTCGCATGGTGAGAGTGACCCTGAATGACACAGAAAATAGAGTGTTGGTTGAAGGCAAAGTATCAGACAAGTTTAAAGTGAAGAGAGGATTAAGACAGGGGTAACCGGTATCGACATGTCTATTTAATTTAGTACTAGAGAAGATAATCCGGGAGTCAGAAATAAAAACAAATGAAACGATATACCAACAAACCTGCCAATGCTTGGCCTATACGGATGATGTAGCAGTTATTGCAAGAGCAAAAGAGAACCTCCAAAAAGCCATAAGTAGGATAGAAGAAAGGGGAAGGATGAGAGGACTAAAGATAAATGAGGAGGAAAAAAACAAGATACATGGAATTTACATAGAAGATGGATAATAAAAACAGCAAAAGTTTAGATATAATAAACAAAACAAAAGATATATGTTTGAAAAAGTAGACAAATTTAATTATCTGAAAGTAACAATAACAGAGGGGAGAACAAGAAAGGACGAAGATACAAGAAAGAATAGCGAAAAGACAGAGATGTTTGGGGGCAATGAATCCAATATTGAAATCAAAGAATGTATCAAGAAAAGCAAAAGAAAGAATATATACGACAGTTGTCAGACTCACGATAACGTATGGATGCGAAACGGGGCAACTGAATGCAAGAGAAAAGGAGATGTTGGAGGTGTGGGAAAGGAAAGCTTTGAGAAGAATATACGGAGGAAGAAGAAGAACAAACTACGAATTAAAATGCTTATATACGAAACCCCTTATAAGCCAAATCATAAGAAGCCAGCGATTAAGATGGTTGGGACACGTGGCAAGGATGAAGGAAGAAAAGATAGGCAAAGCAAGCCCTAAATAAGAGGAGTGGTTGGAAGAAGAGGCAAGGGTAGACCTCAATCTACATGGATTCAGGCAGTAAAGCAAGATCCGGAGTTGATGGGAATCTCGCACTGGGAAAAAGCTAACAGGAGACAAAAAAATAAGTGGCGACAAGTATGCAACCAAGCCATGGGCCTCTAAGGCCCCTTGAGCTATATAATAATATAAACATAACGAATAAGCAGTGACGATAAAGGTGAATCAAGTCCACGCGAGCGAAGCCGCGGGCACAGCTAGTTACAAATATAGTGGAAAGTTTGTGTAAATAATTGTTTTATTATTTTTTTACATTTCACATAATTATTACACAGCCCCACAAAAAAAAAAGTGGGGGTATACTTTTGATGCGATATATCAGATCCGTAGTATTTTTGCCCGCTGATCACGAATCTGACGTCAGAATATCGCCATCACATCTCAATTTTTTTCTAACCTCAAAAAATAGGTAAAAATCAGTAAAAAATTAAGAAAAATATACTCCTAAAAAATTGATT
>JAHKBH010000107.1:0-50000 GCA_019049505.1 Pachyrhynchus sulphureomaculatus
TACAGTTGGGTGTTAAAAAAAGGTCAACCGTGCATTTTGGGTAGGATGAGATTTTATTTTTTTTTGTCATTTGTTAAACTTGAGTTTTCGGGGTCGGAGGTGGCCACCATATTGAAAACAGAGGTGTACCAGGTGTACAAGCATGAAATGCGGATTTCAGACAACAGATGGTGCAACAATGCAGTTTGTGCTATAAAGATTTGACCCTGCGCCATTTTATTGTGTCAACAAGTGTCAGACGCGCACGAGTGATAAATTGAAAAAGTGTGTGCATAGTGTTGTGTTGAATATGTCGAAATTTATACCGACAAAGAGCATTCGCGGACAGCATTAATTTTTTGTTTTTATTTGAAGAAAACTGCTGTTGAATCATACCGATTACTTCGAGAAGCTTATGGTGAACATGCTCCATCGCAAGATACGTGTGAACGATGGTTTCGGCGTTTCATAAGTGGTGACTTCGATGTTGCAGACAAGGAACGTGGAAAACCGCCAAAAAAATACGAAGATGTGGAATTGCAAGCATTGTTGGACGAAGATGATTCGCAAACACAAAAACAACTCGCCGAGCAATTGGGCGTTAGTCAGCAAACTGTTTCCAATCGGCTACTAGAGATGGGAAAGATTCAGAAGACCGGTAGATAGGTACCACATGAGTTGAACGACAGGCAAATGGAAAAGCGCAAAAACACTTGTGACATTTTGCTCGCTCGGTACAAAAGGAAGTCGTTTTTGCATCGTACAGTAACAGGGGATGAAAAGTGGATTTATTTTGAGAATCCCAAGCGCAAAAAATCATGGGTAGACCCAGGCACACCATCCACATCGACCGCAAGACCGAATCACTTTGGCAGAAAGACGATGCTCTGTGTTTGGTGGGACCAGAGGAGCGTGGTCTATTATGAGCTGTTAAAACCTGGGGAAACGGTTACTACTAAACGTTACCAACAACAATTGACCGATTAGAACCGTTCGCTGCTTAAAAAAAGGCCAGAATACCGAAAGAGGCAACATAAAGTCATTTTTCTTCATGACAATGCTCCATCACATACGGCAAAACCACTTCGTGACACGTTGGAAGCACTCCGCTGGGAAGTTCTACCCCATGCGGCTTACTCACCAGAATTGGCTCTTTCCGATTACCACTTGTTTGCATCGATAGGTCACGCACTTGCTGAGCAGCGCTTTGGTTCGTACGAAGATGTGAAAAAAATGGCTCGATGAATGGTTCGTAGCAAAAGGGGAAGATTTTTACTGGCGTGGTATTCACAAATTACCCGAAAGATGGGAAAAATGTATAACAAGCGAAGGAGCATACTTTGAATAAAGCACTTTTTATCATTCTTCCGAATTTAACATGTTTTTTTTTAGAAAAAAAATCCGCATTTCATACACCTGGTAAATGGTTTCTTCGTATATCTAGGTAACCGTAAGTATGACCAAAATTTTGTAAAAAACAATAATATACAACTTTTATTGTTACTTCGATAATTAAGAGGTTAAAAACAAAAATTAATGAAAATTTGGGGGATAAAAACTATTATTAACTTTTTTCTGTTAATTCTTAAAGAAAATTGCATAAGAGATTTTTTAAAGAGGATTTTATAACAAAAAATTTGACCTACCTTTATGATTTTGATTATTTTTTAAGGGTTTTTTAGCGCTGCAAAGGGAGGAAGGTCAAAGGTAGATGAGGTATATGGGTAGAAAACAATTATCGTTCCTTTATTTTTACATACATATTATTTATATCATTATATTTTGTTTTTTTTTTTTTATTAATATATTCTTCAATAATAATATCATTTAATTTATATATATTATATATATATATATATATATATATATATATATATATATATATATATATATATATATATATATATTTCAATTTTTATTAATTTATAATTTTTTTTAACATTGTTATATTTATTTTTTATTAATATTATTTTATATTATTATATTTATATTAATATTTAATTAATAATTCATTAAAATATATAATTAATAATTATTATTATTTTATAATAACGAATTAATATGTTTTATGTTGACATATTTCATTTGTATGTACTAAAAATAAAAACTTTGTGATGAGAATGTACCTAAGACTGTGCTATGACAGATAAATAAAGGGCCTCAAAACCGTTTTTTTGAATAAGACTATTCCTACTTTCGTCACTCGGGTAGTATAATACTCAAAGTTATATAGTTGGATATTTTATACTTCAGTAAAATATTTAGCGTTCAGTGCATAAATGTAATTTAGTTTGTGACAATGTTTTATAACAGTGAAAGCAAAAGGAGTGAAATCTTTATTTGAAAGGAATATTGCAAAGGGACCACGAACGATTTTTGTGCAGTGTTTCCGACGTTACTCTTCACACCACATGTTATAAACATTAGTCCGATAAAAGAACCGACGAAGATGTTCACCGTAAGTAACAGTAGTTCAACGTCATCTTCTTTACCTGAAATATGTGAACATGTAAAAACGTAGTGGAAATTTCTGAATTACTTGATGAAATAGAAATTGAAGATGATTGTTCTTCGATGCTGCCATTGTACCTGGGTAAGATTCTTCTCTATGAAGAAATATAAATTTCCGTTGACGAAGACACAGAAATATGCACTGATATTTTCCAAGAAGACGACTTCAACCCACAACTTGGACCTTCTAAAAGACTAAGACTTGCGTAATGAAAAAATCGTGGATTAGGCCTACAGGGGACACAACATAAAAAAAAACGCGCCTAAAACTAATTCACAGGTAGTGTGGAAAAGAGATCAATACAAATATAATTATATATAATAAAAATAAAATATAACAAAGATAATAAATTATAAATTAATAAAAAATTTAAATATATATTAATTAAAAAAAAAATATTATTATTAAAAAATATTAATTTTAATAAATAAAAAAATAAAAAATATAAATTAACAGAAAAAAAACATAAAATATAATAATATAAATATGTGTGTAAAAATAAAGGAACAATAATTTTTTCTATCTATATACCTCATCTACCTTTGACTTTCCTCCCTTTGCAGTGCTTAAAAAATCCTTAAAAATAATCAAAATCATAAAGAATAGTAGGGCAAATTTTTTGTTATAAAATTTCCTATAAAAAGTTCTGATGCTTTTTTTTATAAAATTAATAGAAAAATTTATTAACAATAATAGTTTTTCATCCCCTAAATTTTCATTATTTTTGTTTATAACTTCTTAATTATTAAAGTAATAATAAAAAGTTGTAGATTATTGTATAATCTACAATATCCTTTACAAAATTTTTTTCAGGATATGCTTACCGAGATATTTGCAAAAATCATTTATACTCCTATTTTCAATATGGTGGCCAAATAGATGCACCCCCGACCCCGAAAACTCGAATTTAAACTTACGTTGGACCCTACATGATAAAAAAAACTAAAATCCATCCTACCCAAAATGCACGGTTATATGCCGAATTGACCGACTACTTGGACTAACTAAGATATCATCATTTTTATCTAAAAAAGCCCTTGCTACCAGCTACGCGACGATGTAATATTGATGTTTTATTTACAATACCATTCTACCAACTACTGATGACGTCAGAACGGTTTATACTATAATTTGCAAGTTTAGCATTAATTCTCAATTAAGATTTGTGATTCTACATGTTAAACGCATTAACAATGGGCGCTTTACTTTGAAGCGATATACTTTTTGTAATATAAAATTAAGAAAATTATTTAAACTTTACCCTGATTATATTAATTTCTTAAGTATACTCTCAAAAGTTACATTTAAAATAGTAAGAAAAACATTTACCAGGCGACACTTCAATATAATAACAAATAAATAATTTAACAAAGTAAAGTTTCACAACTAAGACTTCAATTGATCATGATCGCTTAAAATAAGCTTATAACAAATGTGTTTTTACATATATATATATATATATATATATATATATATATATATATATATATATATATATATATATATATATATATATATCGTTATTTTAGTTTTTTTATCGTTACCTATTGGCTCTACTCGACAGTTTTATGAATAATGAAGTTACTTCCCTTGACGCTGAATTTAATTTTTAGTCAATAATTTGCTCCTAACAGAGCCAATCCTAAAAACGGTTAAACCAATACTATTTTGCCATTTTTTATGTTTGACATGCTGTCGCAAACTACTGCAATATAGCGAAAGCCCCTAGACCATAAAGTATTTTAAATTTTAGAAATCTGACATTCAACCGAATCGTAATTTATCGTTTTTAGTCGCTCTTCCTCGAGCCCACAGTTAATTTTGGATCGCGTTTAGACGTAAACAATGAATTTAACGTAAAGAACAGTATCTGAAATACAGAAGTACTCTTAAATCAGTATTAACCATAAATGTAATGAATTTTACATGTATAACCCCTAAAGACTATAAAAAATTATTTTAAACAAATGAGGGTATCATTTCTTTTGCTTGTAAACAAACCTTTTGACTGCGAGTTATTTATTCATAAGGTTAACTTTGCTTGGTATTTTAGGTTCAACCCCTATCAACACAATATAATACAGGCAGAACGCACTGTGTAAATACATGTATCGGAAACGATTCTTTGGTAGTTCCTCCAGACGATTTTGATAAAGGTGTAGATTCCCATTGAAAAGGAACCTACGTAAAGTTTGAATCTAGAGTTTTGGCTTGTACGTATTATGTATGCGTTTGTATCATATTGTAGTTGTTTTGATTAATCTGCTGAACTAATTTAAAATTGAAGAAAATACCACTTTGAAATATCTATCTAATATCTATCAATCATAAACAGACAATAATATATATGTTCGCTACGCCAATCAAGTCTTGCAAAAGTGATAAACGAATTATCTTTTTTTTTGCCTACAGCAAATAATAATAATTGTAAACCTTTTTGAAGGTAAAAATACTTTTATTTACTAAGTCTTTCAATTTTATACACAAATGGTCTATAAAGCCAAAAATATTTGTGTTTTTCAGTCTTTAAAATTCTGAATGTTGAAAAAATTCCCCATTTGTACAAGTTTTGTAATATTCCTTCTTATTACAAACTCTTTAGAAATCGATTACATTTTTTATCAGAACAAACATTACGAAAATCGTATTAACTAACTAAAACGCCGATTAGAGACTGTTAGTCTGCACTACTTGCTCTATTTTTTTCCCTTTTAGTCCAGATATAAATTATTTTCTTACTATCAATTATTGATTTTGCCTTCGAAGCATAAAAAGATCTGCGTTCATGCACTTTCCTATCTAACGAATGTTTTTGTAATAATCATCTAGAATTATGTCAAGAGTTTTTAATTGTTTAATTTTTTTAACTCATGTCGTGAATTATATGGGATGACTGGATCAGTCAGTATTTATTCCGATCAATGGAGTTTATATTCATACATTATCCCATAGGTATATTGTGTCACACACATTTTCTTTCTGAAGACCATAATATTACAGACTTATTTAATATCTAATAATAACAAACTTCAAATAATGAAGCGAAATCATGGTTCTTGGGTTTAGACCGTATCAAGTTTGTCTATGATTGCTCTTCAGGATTAGAACACTGAATTATCCCAACGAGGCTCCAACCAAATATTTATACTTGACTGGTGTTCACCTGGTGTTTTCCGCACACGTGTCGTCTCTTCAGCGCTTTAGGGATTTCCTACGTGTGTTGCAAGATAAAAACTGAATCCAGTGGTGTCATTCCTTTTCTAGAGTTACTGATATAAAAAGAAAAAGACTCACACAAATCGATATTTCAATGCTAACTCACACCATCATCCGGCTCAAAATATGTCATCACTTCATTAGTATTTAAAGCTCTATCAATATGTGATAAACGTTCTCAAATATCAAAAACAGAAAAACTGGCCAATTCATTAATGACAAACTTATTATCTATAACAGAAGCGACAAGAGATTCTTATTTTGATCAAATTGATTGAATATTAGAAGCTTTTTAAAGCCAAACTTCCAGACAAGATAGTACTAAAGATCCACCATTAGAGTGCAGTTTTCCTCTACACGGTTCTATAGACAAAAAGTTAAATTACTTAGAAGATCTGATATTAGCACCAATTTTACTTGTAAGAAAGTTGGCGGAGCTTGATATCACCAAAAGAGACACAATTCCGAGATCAATATCTACTAGAATTAAGGAACCTGAAACATAATAATAGAACACAAAGAAATTAACTGTAGAATCTGTCGAACGTCAGCACTGTACAGTATATACCATTAACGTATGAAAAACGAAAGTTCTCGTACGTTAATTTTCTTCTCTCTCTACATTCTCCAATTTTATTTTTATTTTTAATTAATCGAAATTCACAAACACCCTAACAACACCAATAGAGATGCGGCTTACGGTCTGCAACATAAGTGAAAAACCTATTATTGCACTGCTGTTTATGCTTCTCCGGACCCATTATGAGTTCTAATTTTGACGAGTAAAGATCACTGAAGATTCCTCGCGTTATCTTAAACGAAATGTTGGAAAATTACTCCAGTCTGACACAATCTAATCCTAATCAAACCTAACCTATCAAAACCGTAGAAACTTCGATTCCATATGATGTAATGGCACAAAAATTAATAGTCTATTTTTTCTAAACTATTAAATTTGTAATGTTCTTATAACTACAATAAACATAATGATTTTAAGATGAAGAAAAAAACGATCGACAACAAACGCCGCCTGTCTTCGATAAAAGAAGTTTCTAAAGGTACTATGTTTATTATTGAATACACTCATGTGGTTTATTTCATAGGTCATAGTCCTGGGTTGCCTTGTTGAAGCCACAGGTAAATAATACCGAGTACATAATAAAACTTAGATGAGTTTCCTCTAAGTGGTTCTGTTCCACCCCTATTGATGGATGAAAGTGTCCTAACTACCGGTGCATTTCCATTATCATATTAAATCAAAATTTATTTCTTATTAAATAGTGTGCGTACAGAAAATTTTTTTAAAAAAAACCGGTCAAGTGCAAGTTAACTTGCACAATTAGTGTTCCGTACGTTAATTGCTTTTAAAATAAAAAATTTTGTTACGGTGGTATAAAATGATCAGTGACTTCACATAACACACCCCAACTGAGTTTTCAACAAAGTTTGTTTCCAATCTTTACTGAAAACTAATGACCTTGAAATTTTTAACTGATGACCTTGAAATTTTTGTTTTTTTATATACCAGATAAATTCTTAAAGGTAATGCACTCGTGACAATTTTCGTTCAATCTATACCCCATGGAGAATATTCCAGAATTTTTTAAAAATTTTTTGATCAGTACTTTTCGAGATAAGGTAGGGGGACAGCGATTTTTCGCGATTTTTTAAAAATAATACAAAGAAAAGTGTGCGCCAGTTACATTATAAATATATTTTTTACTCGTGTTTTCACAAGCTTTCATTTGACACCACACTCGATAACCTAGTAAAGAAATTTTTTTTTCACTTCCGATTTCACCCATCAAAAATAACCCGTTAAGTCAAAATTTAACTTTCAAAACTACACGGCTCTGATGAGGCCATCAATTCCTATATTAGTACCAAATTTCAACTTTCTATGTCAAATAGTTTCGGAGAAAATTGGGTGTGACAGATAGACAGACAGACAGACAGACACCGAAGTGATCTTATAAGTGTTCCGTACGGAACACTAAAAAATTAAACATGTCACAGAGGACATCATCCCCGTGTGTTAGGAAGTCTAACTTTAAAAATTTACATATTATAGTTTGCAGATTACAAAATTTAAAATGATTAGAGTATCATAAAACATATTATGTTTCGAGTTATAATTTACACATAATAGAGGGACTGATCAATAACGGCGAAAGCAAAGACATCTCGCGTGATTAACCGTCAGACGGAGGTACGAACTGATCGGACTTGGTAGACGATCATTTTTATAATTTGTAGAAGCTACTACACTTTCATACAAATTTTAATTTTTATTAAGATACTTGAGGATAACAATGTGCCAATTTTTAAAATTTTGTCTGTCATCATCCCCAGCAGACGGGGATGACTACATGACACATCTATTTTTTAATTGTTTATAGCGCACACTATTGAATAAGAGTCAAATTTGGACTCAGTATGATCACTTTTAATTATCAATAGGGGCGGAAAACAATTACCTAGAGCAAATTGTCTGGAATATCAATATATGCTCAGTATGCTCTACCTATTACTCTCAAAAGGTAACAGTACTATGACGTATGAAACTAATTACTGGCACCCGTATTGTAAACGCAGCCAGAGCGCACATCTGCAATCACATAAGAAAGATAACCCCATGGCTAAGACAGTGGAAAATTAAATTGAATGAAAGTGCAGGTATTATCTCAACCAACCAACAATAAATGAGCCAATCAAAATAAATGACATTCAGATACCCTTCAGAAACCGTCTAAAGTACCTGGGTGCCATAGTCGACTCAAGATTAAGATTTCATTTGCATGTCAATTCTATTCTGCAAAAGGCTTTCATTGCTATGGAAAACCTATATGCGTTACTAGTGCCTAACTCCCAACTGAGTCCTCAGAATAAACTGATCATTTACAAGCCAATTATCAAACCTGTGTTGATGTAGCAAGGATACAAAGAATTCAGAACAAAATTCTAAGATGTGTAACATCCGCGGGACGATACACTAGAATAAACGACCTACATGACTTGATAAATGCACAAAAAATAAAACAACACATAACAGACAAATTTTACCAGTATAAAATACAAGCTTCAACACTAACACACGACTTAACAACAACGCGCGAGGCATACGAACCAAAACACAAATCGTTATACGTAAAATTGCCAATTTATTCTGAAGTCCCGGTAGAATAATAAGACCAGTCCAATTTACACGCGTAAATAAAAATATACGTAAAGGAATGCGGCATCATTAGTCGCGTGCGGGCGTCGCGGTAGACTACACTGGCGCCGATCGGTGACGCGTGCCTACATCCGTAAAATTGTGCTGGCAAAGTGCATAGAGTAGCACCGAAGGCAAACAACTTGCCAGCTAAACATTGCGAATAGATTCTAGTAATATAGTGTAAATAATATATTAAACTAGCGAAAGTGAAGTGGAGTGTAAATAAAAATTTAAATTAGATATAAGTACAAAAAATTGTGTATTAATGAAATCTTTTTAAAACAAAGAATTCAAAATTGTGAATTCCTAATGAATAGTAGTTTAGAAGAGTGAGATAAATGAATGGGTGGATGTGTAGGAGAGAGAGAGAGAGAGAGAGAGAGAGAGATAGAGTGGATGGAAAAAACCAATATAAGAAAGCCTGTAGATACTTCACAAGTTGAGTTTTTTTAGCTATAATTTTTTATCAACAAAACAAACAATAATTAACCATAAACTAAGAAACGAATAATAGACAATTAAAAAAGTTTTAAACACATAGTAAACTTAATATTCCCATGAACATAAGGAAATGGTAAAAAGTTAAGAATACAAACTGTTCTAGAATTTACCACAGGGCTAACATCAGCCACCGAAAGGTCATTGTACAGATGAATGGATCATGTAATACATTGTAGTCACACAAGCCACTAAGAAAATTGTAAAAACTAGTGCAATGTACATAGTTGACAATAATAGAGAGTTCTGAAATTGATTGAATTGGTGGATTTATCGATACGTTTAAAAACTTACCGCTTGTGTCAGTCTCATTTTTGCGAGTTTTTAGATTAGAAAAATCTTGACTAGCCTTCAACTAAAGAAAGTTGGCTTTTTTATTTAAAAAATTGTGTATTATAATCTATGATAGCAGAGAAGAGCCGGTATTTCCTATTTAAATCTACATTTTCTTACTTAAATCATCAACTAAACAATCAGTTCCAATAATTAATTCTTCAGTTGATGCTTAAATGTATACTTTGACAGGACACTTAATTACAAAATGCTGCGCTGATAATTTATATACAATAAATATATATTTGACTTATTTTAATCTCGTCTTCTTAAAGATAAAATTGTATATACAATTTGTTTTATATCATAATGATAATTATAATAAAGGAGTACATAAATTATGTAGATCTTAAATGCCTATTATAATAAAGTTCCATATTCAGAAACCGAGTGGCTTAAATATTTTGAAAATTACTAAAATTTGGCAATATTTTTAAACATATATCGTCGTAAAATTACAATCATGTATACAATTTTTGACATAATATATAAATTAATTCTAACTTTTGTACTTTCACCGTCAAGATTTCTGAATAGGTTTAGAGCTACAACCTAGAACAATAACAAAAATACACCACAGAAAATAAAGCTACGTATGCAGTGCTAAGCACCGCCTTATATTTAACTTTTTAAGATGTATCGTTTGACATTAACTTGTTCTTTTGTCACGCACACGCCATTTCTTGTTTTGCTGATTTTAGTGCTGAAATAGAAATTTAAAACTGAGTTCACGAATCACACAGTAAGAAGCAATTATCTTCATAAAAACTATTGGCCCATTTTACTGCATAACGCAAAAAAATTAAAAACGCAAGAAAAGTTGTTGGCACTAAACATAGTTTTTTTGGGAAAACTTGGGATCTTAAACCAAAGATGTTGATTTGACTATACGTCACGGTCATTAGATCCATGGTTACATTCGGAGCTGCAGTGTGGTGGATGAAAACAGAGTAAAGAACGACAACGGAGCTAAATCGGGTGCAGAGGTTGGCTTCCTTATGTTCCACCGGGGCTATACGTAGCACCCCCACCACCGCTATGAAAATAATTCTAATACCCCTAGACAGATACATAAAAAGTGATGCTATCAACAGCGCCTATCGAATTATCGAATAAGAACAAATCGGGAATGGAAACCATAACCCGTACAATTTGGGACACAAGAGTTATAGATCTAATCGAAGATTAATCCTTGAACGTGCAATCTGATTATATGTCTTATAATTTCGAAAAACCATATAGAATTCGGCGCGATCCAAAACTATGGATGGAGGTGGAGACTCCGATGAAGGCAACGGGTCTGCTCTACTACAGAAGGATCAAAAACTGGAGATGCACTGGCATTTTTAAAGAAAAGCCCAAGTGGAGCTTTAGCATTCCACTAGGGACAAGTGCAACAACATTCCAGGCAGAAATTCACGCAATACAAGTAGACATGTATTAACGAGAATATTAGACGCGACTACCGCGACCAAGAAATATATATTCTCTGACAGTCAAGCTGCTCTAATGGCTTTAGATGCCTATCAGGCTAACTCTAAGATCACGATGGAGTACAAACGTAACCTATTAGAACTATCCTCGAGGAGAAACAGGGTTGATTTACTGTAGTTTCAGAACATTCAGGGATAAAAGGTAATGAAAAAGTGGACGAATTAGTAAGATTTGAAGCTTCAAAACCATATAGGGGTCCAAAATTAGCGTTTGATATACCAAAACAGGTGATAAAAACGACAATAAACAGATGGTCATATCAACAAATTCTAGATAGTTGGCTGCAACATCTGACCAGACATGCGAGGGATGTAATTGGCGGCCTCTCAGAGAAACTAACAACTATCATCTTTTGTTTAACAAGGACCCTCATTAAACTGGTGTTGGGACTGATCATCGGCAACTGTCACCTGAGGAAATATTTACCGAAAATGGGTATCCACAATGGTCCCACGACATGCAGACTAAAGAGGAAGAAACCTCTAAGCACATCCTATATGAATGTGCAGCTTTAACTCGGAACAGACATAAACTGTTCGGAGATCTATATTGTGGCGATAAATGACCACATGAAGGGCTTGAAAGGACGCTAATAAACCTTTTTAAAGGGACGACGCTCATGGAACCCAGAGAGAGAGAAGCACAATAAACCTAGAAGCTGCAGTGTACAAAGAGGTACAATCGCCTACCTCACTTACAAAAAAAACCATTCGAACACAGTTTGGCGGGATAAAAACCTCATTTTGATGAATAAAGGATATTTTGAAAAAATTATCCTGGAAAGTAGGACGAATGTTTTAAAGAATAATGAAACGACTAATCTAACCGCAGTTAGAATGAAGTATTTTTGAAGAAATTAGTGTCAAGAATAGAAAGCGTATGGAATAAAGAAATTAGAACGACGACGGCAGATACAATATTATTATAACAATAGGTAGAACAATACGTCTTAGGGAGTGCAGACATCCAGTGTAGGGAGATTTGGATACTGTTCAAGCCCTAAGCTTTTCTCTGAGTATACACCAGATGTAGAGTAGTTCAATTAAATCTGAATGTAATGTGCAAAAAATGAAACAAGCAAAAGATAAAAAAAAACAAAACAGTAAAAATTTAAGTGTAAATTTAAAAAGAAACAATGGATAATATATCCTTAGAACAGCTTATGGCAATGCATATCTTATTTTAAAATATGGTTTAATTTTTAGGGCTCGTCAGATACTTGAAGGACACTTATGGTGCAAAAGCGAATAGTAAGAACTATTTAGGGAATGCACTCCGGTAATTCTTAACAAGGTTACTTCTGGAAGATGTCACGTTTTACCGTTACAGAAATTTACATCTATGAGTGTCATATTTTTGTGGTGAGAGAAAAGCAAATTTACCCACAAATATGAAATTAGAAATAAACAGGGCACCTTTCAACAAATACTGTTTATCTTTAAGTGATAAAAGTTCAAAAATTACTATATAATTATGCTCTACCACACAATATTTTAGTCCCTTAAAAACCAATTTTTAATTTACTTTGTGATCTGAAGCTGAAGTGGTGTGCTGGTTCCCTAAATACTGTTTAGTGACTTTTACCGAACTTTTGATTTTGTAACATACACTACCGCTAACGGAAGTATGGACACCTGGTGGATAACTATTTTTTTTCGTTTTTGTTTTGTTTAACCCTTTCCCATTTTCCTAAGACAATATTGCTTTGAATAAAAAAAAGTAACTTGTGGATTTTTTATAAGCATCTGTTGCGTCGAAAATCAGAATAAAATAACCGACAAGTCGGACTTGCGCAATTCCGTACGTTGATTCAATGACTTCACAAATCACACCACAAATGAGTTTTCAACAAAATTTGTTTCCGATCTTTGTTGAAAATTTGAATCTTGAAATTCTTTTTTTTTTTTTATGCACCAAATAAATTAGTAATGTACTCGGTGATAATTTTCGTTCAATCTACATCCTGTGGAGAATCTTCCAGATTTTTTTTCAAAATTTTTTGATCAGTACTTTTCGAGATAGGGGGAAACGGTGATATTTAGCAATTTTTTTTAATAATAATACAAAGAAAAGTGTGCGCAAGTATTACATTATATATATTTTTGACCTCATGTTTTTACTAGCTTTTATTTGACACCCCACTAGATGACCTGGTGATTTTTTTTTCATTTCCGATTTTACCCCTCAAAACTAACCCTTTAAGTCAAAATTTAACTTTCAAAACCATACTGCTCTAATGGAGCCATCGATTCCTATATTAGTGCCAAATTTCAACTTTCCATGTCAAATAGTTTCGGAGAAAATCCGGTTTGATAGACGGACAGATAGACACCGAAGTGATCTCCGGTACTTATACGTCCTTGAACTGTCATCCAACACTTCAAATCTTACTTTCATTACCCATCGTTTGTTTTAGATGTTTGATTACTTTGTTACTCTGTTCTGCACACTTGTGTTTTTTTAACGTCTCATTTTAAATTTTCTCATTCAATGCCTCCTGGTAAGTCTCTCTCCATAGAAACTCGTTCAGCCATTCTCACTTTAAATCGAGAAAGGCCACAGTGCCTAACATCGCTTCGACAGTCAATTTTACATTACGATATAGAAAGACGGGAATCGCCAACCGTCTAGGCCATCACGAGTAACATCCAATGCTGAAGATCAGTTCATCAGACTGATGAGTAAGCGAAATGGAAGATTAACTACCCCAGATATTGCTGCGGAATTTAATCAGGGACGCGATATAAAACAATATCAGTCAGTACAATAAGGCCCAACTGCTTCAGTGGGCGCAAAATCATCGTTCCTGGACAATTGAACAGTGGAAAAACGTATCGATAGGAATCGTAATGCCAAATTTTCAGCCAGAGACGGAGAATCTTCGTGCGAGACTGAAAAAATGATATAAGACTGTATTGTTCCCACTGTCAAGCATGGAGGCGGGTCTGTTTTAGTGTAGAGGTGCCTCTCTTTAGCTGGAGTGGGCGACTTAGTAAAAATCGGTGGCATTATGAGAAAGGAACATTATAAAAAAAAAAAACGGAAAACGCTATACCATCTCGGTTGCGATCAATCAGAAAGGGATTTGTGATAATGCATGACAACGATCCTAAACATACTTTAAAGCTTTCTAAGGATTATCTAGTAAACCAAGAAAAAAAATGCTCAAAATGATGGTATGGCCACCACAGAGTCTAGACCTTAACCCCATTGAGTTGCAAAAATCATCTTTGGGGTCTTCTTCAAGATGCCTGGGGAGAGTTACCGCTCGATAAATTGAAAGAAAATAATCGAAAGAATGCCAAGAATATTAAAAGCGGCATTAAATGCAAAGGGTAGTTTTTTTGATTAAAATTATGTTTATTATTAAAATTAATTTTTTTACAGTGTTGATGATATTTTTTTCGTTTTGTTTTACGTGTTGTATAGTAATATATTATGTAATAAATGTTTTTCTTACATTAAAATGTTACATGTAAATTTAGTTTTTATTTGGTGTCCATACTTTCATGAGCGGTAGTGTATGTTTATATTAAGTAGTGTATAATATAAGTAAGATGCAGAACCCTAAAATTATATTTAATGTTATAATTATAATTTTTGATGAATCTGCTTATAATATTGTATATTTTAAACTTTGGTAATATACTCAGTCTATTCTATTCGATGCGAAGATTCATGAGTTCAAAGTTCAGCACAACCAAGTTTAAGCTGTTCATCAGGTGCCACCAAAGGGTCAACTTTTTTCTCTTAACTGTACGAGGGTCGTCTTTTAAATTTTTACAAATAACCACTAGATGGCGCTATTGAGATGTGACATTACCATTGTTGTAAAATTTGACATTTGTTATTGTTAAAACAGTGGCAGCTCACAAATTGGCAGAGTAGGTTGTTTACAGTGAGCGTTAAAAAAACAGTTTTGTGAACAAACAGAAATTCCACGTGAAAGTTTTTTTGATTATTTGACGGAGAAAAACAACAAATTAATGTTTCATTGCCCGTATTTACCCGAGCCTAAAGACTTCTTCTTGTTCTCGAATATCAAAAAAAATGCGTGGACAGCGATTTTCATCACCTCAAGAAGCTGTTAAATTCTTCGAAAACCATGTTTTTGAGGTACCAACTTGAGTGGAAAAAATGTTTCGAGAATTGGTTCGAACGCATGCAAAAGTGTATAAATCTTAAAGGCGAAAATTTTGAGAAACAATAAAACGATTTGTACCAAATATTTTTTTTCCTTTTATTGCTTTTGTAAAAACTTAAAAGGTAGACCTCGTATACTACTGGACTTACATATAAAATCATTTTTAGTTACCTTCTCTTTCTCGTCGTCTAATCTTTTTCCGTCGTCTCTCAACAGCTGCCAACTCGGCTTTTACATCTGCATACGTTTTCCTTAATTCACAAAGTTTCTGTTGCAATACTGCTATTCTCTGTGCACTGTCTAAACTGGGATCTACAATAAAAAATTTGGTAAAGTAATTTACCCAGTACTTTCCTTGCAAACACGTAGTTCTAAAATAAGTACTGAATTTGACTTTCTCAAGAAAAAAAAAGTAAATTCCCACCTCTTTTACCCTGTTACCCTGAAACAACATTAATTAAGAAATGTAGGTTTCATCCATTCTTTAAATATTATATTATCATCTCGCTCGAGAGTTATGCTAAAAGATCGACAGATAGATAGACCTACAGTCATACAGACAGACCAATGAAAATGAAAAAATGTGTTTTTCGTGAGCTAAAAACCAACCATAAGACGTGAAGAAATGCAAAAGTTTTAGAGAGTAATTTTTTCACGAATATTATACTTCCTGTTAGAACGGGAGGTAAAACAACAATTTACCTGCTGTGACATAAGTATGTTTCCATGAATTTAATCGGTTGTATAGGTAGGTATTTATAAAACTTGTTCTATATTCAGGGGTTACATACACCTGGAATTGTCAAAAATTCGATTTTTTTACGGATTTTTATTCTCTATACTTCTCAGAATTATTCAAAAAAAAAAAAAAATGTTGAGAAAAATTCCATTCCATTACAAAGTTATAGCATTAAATGTGGCTTGGCGTCGGATTGGAACCGCTACCTGTCTCAATGTGCTGTCTGCAATATTAAACAATCAATTTTCAGGTTTTTGAAAATTTTTCTGGTAGACATTTTTTTATAAATAATTAAACATAAATTTTTTGGTTGAAAATTGCATACTAAAGTTTCAAACACCGTAATTTTTTTATTAAAACCCTTCGACAATTTTTAACTACTAATGTAGTAGTAGTTACATGATCAATTTTTATTGTTGCAGATTGGATTACTTTTGTGAAGTTATCTTGCAGACAAGGAGGCGCCATAGTTTTTATTAGTATTCCATTTAATCCGATAAAAATAATGTTAACATTTAAAACATATTTTTAAAAAAATTCTTATAATTCAAAGTACGATAAAAATATATAATCGCTATTTTTTAGCATTATTCACCTAATGACCTTTAAATTTTTTTATTTAAATATACATACTTTTTGCAGCACCCAGGTGTATGTAATCTCTTCAACTCTACGTTACTCTGAAATTAGATAACAATAACTTTTATATACCACAGTGAAGTCCGTTTATAACGAACTCTAAAAATCACTAAAAGTGGATCGCTATATCCGAAGTTCGTTACAAACAGTAAACAAAATCTAATATTATTTTTCACTATTTTTTTTATTTAGATTAGGCGCTAATGCTTAGAAAAATGAATAATAATAATTATTAAATTAAAAGAAAACGTTCAAAGCAAAATAAAACAAGTTATACTAAACTTATTATTATGTATGTTGGTACATATACGAGTATAAACGAAAACATTAAAATTCGTAGTTTATACAATAAAATTAGTAATTTTCGTTTGTATAATTTTACTCGAAAAAGAAATGGTGTTTATATTATTGCCAAGGTCACAAAAACTACTCCATATATGTTCAGTAACTTCACGAGATTCCAAAAAATTGCGAGTTTCAGTCATTTCTGAAATGAACATAAATATTATCTCCTTCTCCAAGCTCGTCATTATCGCTTAAAATCTTTCCAGAAGTCATTGATGTCACAATTTGATCATCAGTTAATATTTTTCTTGTCATTAATTCATTATTAGCACATACATATTTTTCAAAATTAAAGTGATTAAACATCTTTTTAATCTCGATTTTCACTGTAATTTGTTGAATGTCAGCATTGTAAACAAATTCTAGACAATCAGTAGGATCTTCTCGATGTTTTTCAATCCACTGAGTCAACGCTAGCTCATCATCTGAGTCATATCTACATGTCTTCCTTAAAAAATCCGCCATGCTTAACACAGTTTGCAATGGTTTCTCTACTGATCCTTTGCCAAACTATATGGATAAAGTTTATAGCGTCCAAGAGAGTTACAGAAAAAAATGTTACCTTTATCGACCGTCTTTAACATTTTCATAAGTAAAATCTTTCTATAATGACATTTTAAGGAATGTATCACACCTTGATCCATAGGCTGGAGCTTTGTACTTGTGTTTGGAGGCATAAAAACCAATTTTTATTTGCTGTAGATCAACTTCAGGGTACGCTGACAATCAAAAGTAATATTCTGTTTGTGAGCTTTAATTCTTTGTCCCATTCAAACAGTGCGTTTTTAAAAACTTCTGATGTCATCCAGGCTTTACTGTTTGATTTGTACTTTACTGGTAAATGTTTTTTTTTAAAACACCTGGGATTGGCGGACTTTCCTATCACCAACAATTTTCTTTTCTCTGTTCCAGACATATTTGCAGTTACCAACACAGTAATCCTTACTTTTGATAATCTTCCACCAGAACAATTCTCTCCGACAAACTTTAATGCCTTATCAGGCGTCATCTTATAAAACAAATCCGTTTCATCCGCATTAAAAATGTCCTGTGGTGTCCACATATTCATAACTTTCTCGAATTTCCGGCCATACATTGGCCAACCATTGATCAACAACAGTCATATCCACTCCTGAAGTTTCTCCTACTATCTTACACCCACTAATATTATGTCGCTTTTTAAATCGTTCAATCCAACTTCTAGAACAGTTAAACTCGGTGTTCTCTATTTTCCTTGCCAATTCACTAGCTTTCTCTTGTAAAGTATAGCCGGTAATAGGAACATGTTCATGTCGTTTTTGACTAAACATTTAAGGTATCCTTTATCGACTTTGTCATGTGTAGATTTTCTTACTTTTTTACAACTAAAGTTTCTTTTATCATAGATTGATAAGATTTCTTGCCTCTTCTTCCATATGGTAGAAACCGTAGATTTAGTTAAATTCAACTGTTTGCAAACATCACTTTGTTTAACTCGATTTTCTATTTTCCTTATAATATCGTGTTTGTCTTTTAAAGTAATTAAAATAAGAACTTAAATATTTACTTTGCTACTTTGATCAAATATGCATTAGAGCTGCATATCACAAGTAGAATAGGGATTCCCAGTTAGTTTCGGTGAATTTCCTAGATCAAGTCGAGCGACATCGAGCACAGGGAGTAGCAAGTTCGTTATAAACGGACACAAAACATCCAAATTTGGTTCGCTTTATCCGGAAGTTCATTATAACCGGGTCTGTTATAACCGATAAAAATTTGCATTGGTCTTATGGAAGTTTTTTCGTGCATTATAAAATAGATCGCTTTAACCGGAAATTCGCTATAAACGGGTTTCTAATCAGCAGACTTCTTTTAAAATTCGAAATAATGAAAAAACAAGAACACTAAAATAGAAGTATATTACGATATATACGCAATCACCCTTCTAACCACCTACAAACGGACGGAAATAAGTGATCTCTCAATCTCAGATGGTGATTTTTTTCTTTAGCAAGAAACGTAAACTTAGTAAATAATTTTGGTTACTGAATTATATAAAATATATGTAAAAGGATGTAGAATACTCTAAGTTGTGAAACTTAATGTAGGTTAATTACAGACCCAAAGAAAAAGTTTTCGTCAGAAATATTTGAATTTGAAGAAAAATGACAGACGTTAGAAACGGCTCCTAAAAGAATAAAAGACAAAACTTTTAAAAAGGTATGGAAGACGCCATTCTAATAAAATATTTTCACTATCTCTGAAAATGTAGGGTTTTACAGAGTTGTCATTGCATACCGTTCCAATATAATCTTTATTACAAAATAGAAAAAGGATTTCCGCTTATAAGCAAGTCATCAGGCCAGTCTTTCTCTATGGTTGTTCACAGATAGCTCCAAACAGAGTACTCTGCATGATCTGGAACGCACCCTGGTTCGTGCGGAACATGTAAATTCATAGAGTTGAAAATACCGACTATCAGACAATACACCGCCAAGTTACAACAGAAATTTCTCACCACAGCATCCACACACGCTAAGCACCTCATGAGAACCACCTTAGGCACACAACTTTCGCCAAGAAGTCCTACATAGAGATACCTACAGACCCCATCGAGGCCGAAGACTCTCAAGTCGGAAATTACGTCGTTCAAGCATACGATAAAAACATTATAAGTTAGATGTAGTATAAATGTCACTCCAAACAAATCCAAATATTAACAATGTAAAAAAAAAAAACAGTCAAGTGCAAGTTGGAATTGTGTAATTAGTGTTCCGTACCGTGATTACGTTTAAAATAGAAATTTTTGTTATGGAGGTATAAAATGATCAGTAACCAACCCCAAATGGATTCGGACACAAATTTGTTTGTAATGGCTAAAAAAATTTTCTACAACATGAACTTCTCTATCATTAGGAAAATTGCAAAACAAGTTGTCTATCAAGGTTCTGTCTCTAGTAGAACTAGTATCTTTTATCATTTGTATACGCCCAGTGTTATTCACATAGATGGATATACTATTATAATAAATATTTCTTTTATGAACAAATAAAATAAAATTATTTTGTCTCGGTACCTATCCGTTGGTCATCAGTCATCATGATATTACTGATTGTACCGAATACGTATTGATATTTTCTAGCTATTAGTCCCGGTTGAATTTCCAACCTTCCACGAAAAAAAGCTCCACCATATTGTCAAGATAAATAGTTTTTTCTTTACCAGATAAATTATCAAAACGTAATACCCTCATGATTTTTAAAAATAAGATGAAAACAAGTTTGTGCGCTTACTACATCATATATATTTTTGAACTCATATTTTTACAAACCTTCATTTGACAGCCCACTCCATGATCTTAGAAAAAAAATGTTAAAATTTAACTTTCAAAACTACACGGCTGTGATTGGGCCATTAATTTCTGTATTTATACCAGATTTCAACCTTCTATGTCAAATAGTTTCGGAGAAAATCGGGTGTCACAGACGGACACCGAAGTGATTCCGTAAGTGTTCTATGCAACACTAAAAATGTAATAAGCATAGCCGACCACAAAAAGATGATTCTTACATTATTGTTTCAACTTCCAGTCTTCTACTCAACTTCCGATCAGACTCAAAAGTAATCTGATGTGATGAGAATCCATATAAACTAGATTTTGACTTTTTGGATAGAGGCTTCAATTCACTTAAGATAGGAATGTAAAAGTCATTTTATTCAAACCGGCATCGTTTGTGGTCATGTCACGTGGGTTCGACATACCTCTGCAGTTAATATCTTTGATTCTGATGAAATTTTGTGTGTGGGTTTGACTTGGTCCGAGAATCCCAGAAAGAAACACACAACCAGCATTAAAAACCAAAAGGATGAGGAAACATGGTTGGGAATACTAAAAGAGAAGTTGGGCTGGGTGTAGGCACGTAAGATAGTATGACGCCCTTGTAGAGATTGTCATAGCAGCAAAACACTTATCCCATGATCACAAACAAAAGTTACTTGCTCGATTGCTTGAGTATAAGATTTAAAACATAAAATTTCGAAAAAAATAGTCGCGTTTTTGAGAAAATTAGGAACAAAATGTCAAAATTTTTAAAAAAACTTATAAATATCCATTACGACCTTTTCAAAACACCCGCTAGCTTTGTACACCGATTTTAGCAAGTCTAGGATTTTCCGAAGAATAGTCTGTACATAAAATTTTTAATTTGTAACTTTGGCTGTATCTAAGCTAAAAATTAATATTTTTTAATGATATTTTTCTGTTCGTTCGTTTAGAGTGGGCAAAACAAAAGTTAATACAAAATTGATTTTTATGTTTAAAAAAATTCAAAAAGTACCAGATGCAAAAAATTCAAAATAACACGGTTTTTTTAAAACTTACCAAATTCAACAAAGAAATTATACTTAGAAGGTCTCGGCGACCGTGCAGATCGGTCATACAATGACGAAGTACTACGTGGTGTAGTACCACCGCCGCCGTTGCTTCCCGCCATTGAACTTTCTGAAGCATCGTCACTATCGCTATCTCTTCTTTGCCTCGGTTTACGACCGCGTTTTGCCGGTATCGGTGGTCCCAATGATCCATCTTCGGATATTCGTAAGGATCTTCGTCGTTTTCTGCAAGATGCAGGTGGTCCGAAAGTGTCCGTTTTCTTAGATGAGGAAAGTTCCCCACCAGTTTGAGTATCTAAAAAAAAAAATGTAATAAAGTACGAGGGCTGTTTCAAAAGTTCTCGGCCTAACGAAGAAAACGCAAGGTTAAAGAGAATTATTTTTCTACCTAGCAACCTTGCAAATCAGTACATTTAGTCCGACGACTTTTCAACTTTATAATACCTTTAGTAAAATAAGATTTATTCTTCTTCTTCTTTATAAGCCACTGCTTCTCCACTGCAGGAGATAGGCCTCATCAAGTTTCTTTTATTTGTCTCTATCCTGTGCAAGATGAAGCCATCTTCTGCCTGCTATCAACCTGATATCATCAGTCCATCGTTTCATTGGTCTTCCAACACTTCGTCTGCTCTCCCAAGGTCTCCATTTAAGTAATTTTGTTGTCCATCTACCGTCATTCGTTCTAGCCACATGCCCCGCCCATTGCCACTTTAATTTTTTTCACTCTTTCACTGATATCTGTAATTCTTGTTGTTCGTCTGATATCCTCGCTTTTAATGTGTTCTCGTAAACTAACACCTAATATCTGCCTTTCCATGACCCGTTGAGTACGTTGGAGCTGAAAAAGATTATTTTTTGTCATGGTTTTTAGCCCATACGTACTTACTGGAAGTATGCAGCTCTCGTACACTTTTCTATTTAAGGTCATAGGGATATATCTGTTTTTTAGAATAAATCCCAGTTTTTGAAATGCAGTTCAGCTGAGACCAATTCGCCTTGGTATTTTCGTTGTTTGATTGTCCTTATCCAATCTAATCTTATGTCCCAAGTATATATACTCTTCCACTCTCACGATCTCTTCTGTGCTGTGTTTTGTGGGCTTAGAAGTTTTGTTTTATCAATGTTCATCTTGAGTCAAACTTTCTGTGAAGTTTGATTAAGTTATTCATGACTTTGAGTTCTTCTAGATCTTCGCTAATCGGTACATCATCTGCAAATCGTAAGTGATGTAAATATATGCCATCGATTTTAATTCTCTTCTCTTCCCACTCAAGACTTTTAAATATATCCTTCAAGGCCAGGGTAAACAATTTTGGTGAAATGGTGTCGCCCTGCCTAACACCTTTCTTGATCTTTATGGGTTCTGTTTTTCGATCTTCATCTAATTTAACCGTTAATGCAGCATTTTCATATATAAATTTTAGGAGTTCGGTATATCTTGAGTCTATTCTGGCATGAGCTAAGGACTGCATAATTGTCCAATATTTCAGGGAGTCGAAAGCCTTATTATAATCGATGAAAGCTAGGTGCAGCTTAATATTATATTCGGTCACTTTTTCTATTAAAAGGTCTGGATATGATCTGTTGTTCCAAATTCCTTGCGAAAGCTCGCCTTGTTCGACTGGTTGGTAGTCATCGAACTTATTTGTTAGACGGTTGGTGACAAGTTTAGTAAGAAGCTTGTACAAATGCGATAACAAGCTGATGGGGCGATAGTTCTCAAGGTTTTCGTGGTCGCCTTTCTTGAATAAAAGTATGACCTCACCGTTTTGCCAATGTAAGCTATTCTTTGTTCTTCAATACATTTGTTGAGTAATATCCGTATTGCTTCAAAAAGTTCATTCCCAATATTTCAGATGTTATTTTAGCTTCACCTGGAGATTTCTTATTCTTCATCTGTTTTAAAGCAGATTCCAATTCACTTCGGTTTACCTCAGGAATTTCTTCCGAGTCAACGTTAAGAATATGTTTTTGCTGCTGATTTGGATTTGGTATAGTCCAGAAATAGAGTTTTGTGTAGAATTCCTTTATTTCATCCGTTATTTCCTTCCTGTCAGTTATTATTTTACCGATTTTATCTCGCAATTTTATTATTTTAGTTCTATCTTGTGACATCTTGGATTTCAATACTGTAATATTTTTGTTTTCTTCAATGGTTTAAGTTTGTATTGTATTTTCTAACATCTTTCCTTATGGCTTTGTTCAATGTTTCATTCTCATGTGTGCCTCCTTTTTTAGATTTTCTTTCTTTAATGACTTTAATTGTTTCGGGAGAGAATTTGTTCTCTTTTTGCTGTTGGTAGGACATTTTCTTAATTGCTACTTCGCTACTAGATGTAATTTTTTCTGTAAGTTGGTTTATTTCCATGTTTTTTAAACTGTGTACCGGTTGGAGTTTACTTTTCAATATTGTTTGTATCTGTGATTGATTCTTCTTGAGCACCTTCATGGTTGGAAACTTCGTGTGTGCTTATGTTCAATCATCTTATTTCTTTCTACTTTAAGATTTATTTTAAATAAAGCTTTTACTAGCCGGTGGTCGCTACCTGTATCAAACTTGTTGAGTACTGATACATCTTTGCAGTATTTTCTTCGGTTTGTGATAATATAATCGATCTCGTTTTTTGTTTTACCACCCGGACTCTTCCACGTCCACCGCCTTTGGGGGAGGTTTATTAAAATTTGCAAAATTGATTGGTCTCAGATTTAACCTGATCATTCGATGTAAATCTTCGTCCAGGCAGCCATTTTTACAGGTTTGGAAACAAAAAGTAATTGTTGGGAGGCAAATGTTGCGAATACGGAGGATGAGGAAGCACTTCAAAACGAAGGTCACGCATTCTTTTCTCCAGGGAGTCTATGAGCACAACACCAAGAGAATCCCAAAAAACCGTAGCCATGACTTTTCGTGCAGATGGAACCGTTTACTTTCTTGGGCGCCCTGTTACATGAGCCCACCCACTGTTTTGACTGTTCTTTCGTACCTGGTATGTAATGATGAATCGATGTTTCATTCACTGTTATGAATCGACGAAAAAATTGAGTGGAATTATGTTTAAACAAGTCTCAAACACTCTTGGGAAATGTTCATTCGAATGCGTTTTTGGTCGATTGTTACCAAACGCGGCGCCCATCGAGCGGAAAGCTTTCTCATACCCAAAACATCATGTAAAATGTGGTGGGCACAACCTATTGAGATGTTTACAATGTCAGTGAGCTCGCGTCCCTTCAGCCGGCGATTATATAGTATGCCATAGTGAATTTTCGTCACAATTTCGTCGGTCGTAGAGGTTTTCGGGCGTCCCGAGCGCTTACCATCTTGAATGGACGCACGATCATGTTTAAATTCAGCAACTCATTTTTAATTGTCAAAAACTATGGGAAAGAATCATTTAACGTGACATTAAACTCTTTTTGAATGTCCGTAGGAGTCGAACGTTTTCAAAACGAAGTATTTTATAACAGCTCGCACTTTAATCTCATCCATTTCTCAGAAAATGTTGAAACTTATTTGTTGACACGAGCGCTACAAAAGCACAACTAAACCCACGTATCTGAAATTGCATACACTAGTAGATAACACTTAACGCTAGTATATCTTATACTGAGTCTACATATGTCCAAAGTCTTAACTCTTAAGATTAGTAGTAAACAAAAATTAGCAAAGTCATATTACCTTCCTCACTGTAAGGAGAGACTTTCATAGAGCTTGTCCTTCTATGATCAACCTCAAAGTCTGGCTCACCCTCATTCGATTTACTATCGTTTGAATGCGGGGATATATTGCCGTTATCCCTAAAACAAAATAGAATGGATAAATAGGTATTGTTATAGTGTATATTAGAGATGTAACGGGTAGTACATTTTAGGATCTGGCAAAACCGGATACCCGGCTTGGATCTGGCTAGATTATAATAAGCTCGTTCTATTACGTTTTTTAAACATTGTTTGTTAACACTGTCAACTTTAGGTATTTTTTATGATTTGGCAATATTGTTAAGATACGATAAATTAGCACTTAGGTAATTACGCTTCTGGTTGTTTTGTGTAAAAAACCGTTTTTAGTGGGCGAATCCCCGAGCGAAATAAAAATCTTATTCTGATATTTTCTACGGTAGAAGTTTTTTTTACCGATTGTTAAATTTTAAAAAATGAGCAAAGTTTGGAGCTACTTTTTACTTGATGAGGATGATGAATCAAAAGCAGTATGGGGGTTGTGCAGCATCATGCGAGGTCTAGGAAAAAGCTAGTACTTAGAAAAACATTTAAGCATTCTACTAGTTTGGTCGATGAAGATAAAGACGAATCAAAACCATCAACCACCTCTGGGAATTTAAGAGAAGTTAATATTTCAGAATATTTTGGAACAGCCAAACAGTGCAATATAAATGATCTTAAAACAAAACTTATGCATACGGCAATACGCGAGATCATAGCCTTGGACAACTAGTCTTTTTCTTTTGTAGAAAATATAGGTAATCATAAATATGAAATGTTATTATGTTAAATATATAAAGAGAAAAATGCAGAAACGAGGAGGATGATAAACAAAGAAAAGAACAAGAGATGAGAAAAATCGTGCGAACATATAGAACAGTATATAGGAGGAACTAGAAGCACAGAGTCATGGAGAATAAATAAAGCATTAAGGACCAAAAATAGAGAGAAGAGGTATATAGAGTATATACCAGAAAGCGAGTGGGAGGAATATTATAAGAAGTTGCGAACAGAAGACAGACGAGAATTTTAAGAAGAGAACCCTGAAGAA
The DNA here is from genome assembly GCA_019049505.1 of Pachyrhynchus sulphureomaculatus. Lineage (NCBI taxonomy): Eukaryota > Metazoa > Arthropoda > Insecta > Coleoptera > Curculionidae > Pachyrhynchus > Pachyrhynchus sulphureomaculatus. The sequence goes on from JAHKBH010000107.1 coordinate 26,256, forward strand.
GAACAGAATAAGGAGAAAAAAGAGATAGAACTAAGCTATGAAGAAGTAAAGAAGACAATAAAAACACTCAAAAATAATAAATCTGCAGGGCCTGGAGGTGTGGTAAATGAAATGATTAAGTACGGGTCTAATAAATTACATCGAATGCTGAGAAACATGTTTTACAGAGCGATAAATGGAGAAAAAATACCAGAGGAATGGTCAAAACCTATATAGTATCTATATTTAAAAAGGGAGATTGCAGAAAATGCACAAACTATAGAGGCCTAAGCATAATATCGAGTATGGGACGTTTGTATAGAAAAATTATTAAAAATATCATAGAGGAAAATATAAAAGGAAAAATTGGAGAAGACCAAGCAGGCTTTACGGCCGGAAAATCAGGTATAGACCACATATACATTATAAAACAAACAATGGAAAAAAAACTGGCAAAGAATAGAGAAGCTCACCTAGCCTTCATAGACATATGACTCAGTACCAAGACAAAGATTATGGAATGCAATGAAAGAAATAGGCAATGACAAAGAACTAATACACGCAGTAAAAGCTCTCTACGAAAACAACACAGTGAACATAAAAATAGGACATAAAATAGGGAAGAGACTCCAAACATCAAAAGGCCTATTACAAGGATGCTCTACATCCCCAACACTATTCAAAATATACCTCGAATAAACATTAAAAAAATGGAAGCAAAGATCTAGTGGAATGGGAGTCCCAATACGAGAAGATTACTTATATACTCTAAGTTTCGCAGACGACCAAATAATCATAGCGCGAGATGAGGAAGACCTCAGTTATATGGTAAGAAAACTGAAAGAAGAATACACTAAAGCAGGATTAGCAATAAACTTTGATAAAACGGAATATCTAACAACAAAGGAGGGAAACGTGGAGAATCTAGAAGTCGATAACGAAACAATAATCAAAGGAACCGATAGATTTAAATATTTAGGAACCATCATTTCAAAAAACACAACATCAGAAGAAGAGATTAAAGCTAGATTAGGACAAACGCGGACATGCATAAGACAATTAAATTCGATCCTGTGGGACAAACACATTACAAAAAGAAACAAAACACGCATATACAAATCAATAATACAAAGCATAATGACATACGGGTCAGAAACATGGACGATCAACAAAAGAAATAAATCTAAAATTAACGCGGTAGAGATGACGTATTGGAGAAGATGTTGTAGAGTGACATGTATGGAGAGAATAACAAATGAAGAAATAAGAAGCAGAATGAACATCAAAGAGAACGCAGTAAACACCATTGAAGAAAAACGATTAAAATGGTATGGACACATAAGACGGAGCGAAGATAATAGGTGGATAAAGAAAATAACGGAGTGGAGCCTTATAGGGAGAAGAAAAAGAGGAAGACCCAGACGATCGTGGAGAGACGATGTGGACGAGGCTATGGAGGACAGGGGTCTAACAGATGGAGACTGGGAAGATAGAAACGGATGGAATCAAAGGCTGAGAGAAGGAAGACAGCGTCAGCTGTAGAAATTCCTTGATATATATATATATATATATATATATATATATATATATATATATATATATATATATATATATATTATGTTAAGGATATTGTTTGTTATTTATTGCGGTATAGTAAAATGCTCCTATAACTTAAAGGATAAAGGTAACAATAAATTATTATTTTGAAAATAATTTTTCTTCCTCTTTCTTTATCAAAAAATAAGCCAGCTAAATATTCTTCTAGTTAAAAAAATGAAAAACCCAAAATTTTAAATACTTATTTTTTGGAGTTCAAGAGAGTGCTTGGTCTACTTCAAGCGAAATGTAATATTCCAATCCGATCATTTTTTAACGTCAGTTCCGAAATATACAAAAAATACAAGACTCAAATTGCTGATTTATTATCAGCTATTGATTTCTTTTCTTTTATAGTAGATATGTGGATATCTGACGTAAATAACAAGAGCTTTAGAAGTTTGATGGCACACTGGCTTACTAAAGATTTTGAACCAAAACATTTTGTGGTTAATATCAGAGATAGTCACATCAGCGAAAACATCAAGAATACCTTAAATCTGATTCTCAAAGAAAATAGTATAAATAACACAAGAGTCAACCTATTTATTAGAGACAGTGGAGCCCTTATTAAAAAAGCTACAAGAGACTTGGGAGCAAATAACGAAACACGTTTTATACATAGACAACAACGAGGGCTACATTTTAAGTTTTTACAAAAACAATGAAAGAAAAAAAAAATTTTGGTACAAATCGTGTTATTGTTTCTCTTCGCTTTTGTATGCGTTCGAACCAATTCTCGAAACATTTTTTTCTACTCTGAAGTTGGTACCTCAAAAACATGGTCTTGGAAGGATTCAACAGCTTCTTGAGGTGATGAAAATCGCCGTCCACGCATTTTTTTTTTGGCATTCGGGAACAAAAAGAAGTCCTTAGGTGATAAATCAGGTGAATACGGGCAATGAGACATTAATTCGATGTTTATCTCCGTCAAATAATCAATTTTTTGACCTGCTGTGTGAGAGCTGGCATTGTCATGATGAAGAATGATGCGACGTTTTCGGTTGTAGTTCCTGATTTAATCAATAACTTCTGGCAAACAAATTATTGTATACTATTCAGCATTAACTGTTTTTCGATCCTCTAAAGCAACATGTCCAGTATAATCAAAGAAACAAGCGATCATTTTTTTTTGGAAATGTTTCGCGAACGAACCCCTTTTGTTGGATTCGGTTCACCCTGGAATACCCAAACAGTTGATTGTTGCTTAGTTTCCCGCTCGTACCAATATATCCAAGTCTCGTCTCCTGTTACAATGTTGTATAAGAATTTTGCATGTCCTCGGTCGAATATTTCTAGCATTTCCTTACACCAATTGTCACGAGTCTGTTTTTAAGTTTCGGTCAAATTATGCGGAATCCATCGTGAACAGATCATTTTCACAGGTATATGTTCATGCAAAATCGAATGTACTGCAGTCTTCGATATGCCTATGGATGCCCCTATTTCACGGCAAGTCACATTCCGATCCTCTTCAATCATGTTGGGCACAGCATCGATGTTTTTTGGAACAACAACCGATTTTGGTCGACCGTCACGAAATTCATCGCTGACGGATGTACGACCATGACGAAATTCTGCAAATCAATTATAAACAGTCTTTTCTGATGGTGAATCGTTACCAAAAGTTGAATGAAGCGATTCGAGGCATTGTTGTTGAGTTAGGCCTATACTGAAATCGTAAAAAATCATCCAACGAAAACCTTCAGGTGAAATTTTTATTTGTTCACCAAAACCGTTTTTTAAACGCTCACTGTAAACAAACTAGTCGGCCAATTTTTGAGCTGCCACTGTTTTAACAATAACAAATGTCCAATTTTACAATAATACACTATAATAATATCAATAGCGCCATCTAGTGGTAGTATTGTAATGTATACTGTTTCGGCGTATAGATTTTTCTTATTAAAGAAAGATGAATCGGTATTATCTTGTTTCAATCAACCTCTGAGTTTTTAACCAATATTTTATGGTAATTTGTAGTACCTTCTGGGATGCTACAATTCATCATAACATAATGCAAAATAGATGGAATTCATTGGTGTTAAATATTTGTTTTTAAAAAATCGGTCAAGTGCAAGTTGAACTTGCACAATTAGTGTTCCGTACGTTGATTGTTTTTAAAATAAAAATTTTTGTTAGGGTGGTATAAAATGATCAGTGACTTCACAAAACACACCCTAAATGAGTTTTCAACAAAGTTTGTTTCCAATCTTTACTGAAAACTGGTGACCTTGAAATTTTTTTTTTATATACCAAATAAATTATTAAAAGTAATGCACTCATGATAATTTTCGTTCAATCTATACCCCGTGGAGAATATTCCAGAATTTTTTCAAAATTTTTTGATCAGTACTTTTCGAGATAAGGTAGGGGACAGCGATTTTTTAAAAGTAATACGAAGAAAAGTGTGCGCAAGTATTACATTATATATATATATTTTTACTCGTGTTTTCACAAGCTTTCATTTGACACCACACTCGATGACCTAGTAAAAAAAAAAAATTTTTCACTTCCGATTTCACCCCTCAAAACGAACGAACCCCTTAAGTCAAAATTTATGTTACGGTGGTATAAAATGATCAGTGACTTCACAAAACACACCCCAAATGAATTTTCAACAAAGTTTGTTTCCAATCTTTACTGAAATCTGATGACCTTGAAATTTTTTTTTTTTTTTTATATACCATATAAATTATGGTAAGGTAATGCACTCGTGATAATTTTCGTTCAATCTACACCCCGTGGAGAATATTCCAGAATTTTTTCGACTTTTTAAGGACAGCGATTTTTCGCGAATTTTTTAAAAATAATACAAAGAAAAGTGCGCGCAAGTATAATATTATATAAATATTTTTTACTCGTGTTTTCACAAGGTTTCATTTGACACCACACTCGATGACCTAGTAAAAAAATTTTTTTTTCACTTCCGACTTCACCCCCCACTGAACTAACCTGAACTAACCCCTTAGGTCAAAATTTAATTCTCAAAACTACATGGCTCTGATGAGGCCATCAATTCCTATATTATTACCAAATTTCACCTTTCTATGTTAAATAGTTTCGGAGAAAATCGAGTGTGACAGTCAGACAGACAGACACCGAAGTGATCTTATAAGTGTTCCGTACGGAACACTAAAAATGGCGTCGGTGCGTCAATTGTTAACGGGCGAGCTTTCGTTCTTAGAAGTGCATGATGTAGATATGGGGAGATCTGTAGAAATATATGCTATAAAGTCAATAGTCCTCTTCTTCTTCTTAAAGTCTTTCTCCCATCGGAGGTTGGGAATCATCATCGCTATTCCGACTTTGCTCGCAGCCGCTCGGAACAACTCGATGCTGCCGCAACCAAACCAATCTCGCAACTTTTTTAACTATGAAATCCTATGTCGGCCAACATTTCATTTCCCCTTTATCTTTCCCTGCATTATCACTCGTAGAGGTGTATATTTAGATCATCTCATTATGTGACCGAAGTACTCAAGTTTTCGCCTTTTTATAAGGTAGACTCTCTCGTATTCTTTGTTCATCTTTGCAAGGACTTCATGGTTTGTTATTTTGTTGGTCCAAGGTATGCGCCACATTCTGCGGTAACACAACATCTCAAAAGCTTCCATTTAATCCAATTGGTTCTTGTTTACTGTCCAATCCTCCACTTTATACAACACGGAGAAAATGTAACATCGAAGCATTCGCAACCTAGGTCCAATGCTAACATCTCGATAACATATTTCTTTAACGACACAAACGATGTTTTAGCGATTTCTATTCTTGTTCAAATTTCCACAATTTGATCTTCCGTTTGTTCCATCCAGACTCCAAGGTTTTTATAGATTTGACCTCCTTTGTTTTTATTGTACATCTACCCCGTCTGAGTAGGGATATCACCCTTCTTCATATCCTCAGGATATCGGCAAGGACGTCGTAATATCCGTCAACGTTGTCCAAGTGCCACGGACGTTATTGCATTTCTGCAAACAACTACTACCTATATACATGCCCAGGCCAAATATACTTAAATCAATTAATAAATAAGTATACCGACCTGCCGGGATTGGACCCGAGACCTTCTGCACCGCTATCAAGTACTATGCCACATCACGGTGTTTGCAACTTTACACTTATATTAATTTGAGGGAATTTGGTTATTATAAATAGCCCTCGAATATGCCTTATTTGACAAATTTAGAATAAAATAAAATATTTGTTGTATGTAATAAATAGGCTTTTTATACATCTTTTTATGAGTTCGTCGGTAGTATCGAAACTGCACATTTCTTTTCATTAGTGAAATTAAAAATCTTCAATCAATAAATCATAGACTATATGTCCGCTTACCCTCTTGGAGATAAATTACTAATTGTACTTTCAGGTGTCGTGGGAGGAGTATTTTCAATAACAGTCTGTGCATCCGACCGATTCTCCCTCTCTGGTGGGATGACCAATGGTGCTGGTTGGAATTTCTTCGGTTCCAACAACATTTTGCTATTACTCGTACCTGGAGCACTAGCAAATGGCATTTCATGAACCTAAAAAAAAAATAAGTGCTTAGGTTAGTGTTAAAATAACTTTTATCAATACAGTAATTAGGCAATAAACAATATATAATAGAAACATCGTGTCTTATGCTTAATTAGTTATAAACTACACTGCACTGCAGTGGTTACCTAAATATAGTTTAAAGTAGTCTTACTTTAGTAAGATAGGTGTATCAATTACTCTTCAAATTTATCTCATTGTCTTTGGAGTCTTTCATTAGTTTATTAGTCACATCACATAGATTTATAAGTCACTTACAAATCGGTTAGAAATAAACACATGATTTCCGGCAATGTTCACAATTACTGCCTATTATTTTGTCAACCTTACTACTTACGTTTAGCAACAAGTAGCAGACAAGGATAAAGTAGTATGACTATAAAATTTAGGTATATTAACATCAAAACTTACAGATGAACTACTCGGAACTTCAGGTGGATTCGGTAATTCAGGCGCAGGGGCAGGACTTCTAGGAATCTCCTCCTCACAGAGCAACAATGAATGCAAGTTTGGATCTTGCTCTTCTTTGATTTCTTCCTTTTTAGATTCGTTCTCAGTCTTAATCTCTAGTTCCTCTACAGGTGGAGGTGGTTCTTTCACAACTGCCTCCGTTTTTTCCTCATTTTCTTCTTTTGGTTTAACTTCTTCAAAACTGAAGTTTCTCTTTTCATCTTCGGGCTGTGACTGAGAGTCGTCAGTTGTAAATATTTTCTAAAATGAGAATAAAATCAATTTTTTATCATACGTTTTATGTTATACATTTATAACAGTAAGATGTCAAAAGTTGTATCGCTGGTTAGTGTCAGTTCAATATTAACAACATATCTATCCTGCCAACAACATCACAAGCTATAAGGGAATATCGGACAGAATTGCAACATTAGACTGTTAACAAGGAAGATTATGGAAATCATACAGGTATATGCGCCCACGAGTGAACACGAAGTGGATGAAGTAGAGGAATTCTATGAAGACATAACCACTTGTATTAGATCAAACCCAACGAATCACACTATAATAATAGTGCAATAATAAGGTAAAATAGGTAAACAGAATAGAGAAACAACCATAGGGCAACTTGGACTCGGGGACAGAAAGGAAAGAGGTAACCTTCTAATCAATTTAACAGAACATAAGCTTTATATAACGAATACGTTTTTTAAGAAAAGCGACAATAGGAAATGAACGTCGAGAAGTCCTAACTCTACGATAAAAAATGTAATAAATTATGTCACTTCCAGTCAAAGAAATATAATGTGACTGTTGAATACGTGGACAATAGGAAGTGACCATAGACTCGTTCGGGCTAGAGTATGCATAAATTTGAAAACTCTAAGAGTAAAAGCATTTATCAACAGATTGAAACCAGTTGACACCATTAAGTTATCAAAAAAGAGGACTAGCAAAAACAACAGAACTATTACAAAACATTAAGTTTAATACAATCATCGGAACAATAGATACAAAAGCTGAAGTACTAACATCCATAATTAAAGCAGCCTCCGCTGCAGTAGCCAGAAAAAGTGAAAAAACAACAAAACACGAAACAACTCTTGGAAAGAAGAAAAAAATATTAACTGAGATAAATACAAGGTAGAGTGGACTAAGCTTAACAAATTAATCAGAAAAGATATAAGAACGCACAAGCATAAAGTGATTTTGGAAACCATTGTAGAAAACAAAGGCCCGAAAGTAATAAGCAAGAAACTGAACAGCAGAACAAAAGAGATTACTAAATTGCAAAATAGTGAGGGATAAGTAATAACGGATAGGGACAAAAATAAACCCAGAAATACACACCTACTATAAGGAACTCTACATACTAGAAAGAAAATATAAAATATAGGATTAGAAGAACTACCAGAAGGTACTGTAGAGAGGGTCAACAAGGCTCTGAAGAAAATGAAACATACTAAGGCAGCAGGCTCTGCTGGTATTTTACCGAGAATGCTATTGGAAGCAGAAGACAACAAGAATTAGTTAGACTTTTCAATGTCAAAAAACTGGCAAAATACCACATTATGGCATACATCAGAAGTACCATAATGCTTCTACACAAAAAGGAGATATACTCATTTTTTAATCTATTGGAGATAACTTTAATTCAAAGTGTATAAATGTAGGATAGTAAGCTTACCGGATGGTAATTGTCTAACTTATGAAAGTTACAATTACCGCACGTGCTACAGTTGGATCTAAAACATGGCATGGCTGGTAGGACTCTAACTCATTTTTTAATCTATTGGAGATAATTTTAATCCAAAGTGTATAAATGTAAGATAGTAAGCTATAGTAATTGTCTAACTTTCATAAGATATACAATTACCATCCGGTAAGCTCACTATCTTACATTTATACACTTTGGATTAAAATTATCTCCAATTGATTAAAAAATGCGTTAGAGTCATACCAGTCATGCCACGTTTTAGATCCAGCTATAGCACGTGCGACCACAGACAGAAAATTAGAAATATCCTAGAGAAGAGCAATGAATAAAATTTGGAACTCTACATAGCCTTCATAGCCTATGACGACGCTTTTGATTCTGTTGAAATGTGGGCTTAAATAACTGTAGAATTGATTCTAGACCTACTACTCTAATCAAAGATATATATGAAAATGCAAAAATGTAAAACCTAGTACAGAACAAATATCTATACGAAGAAGTTAAGCCAGGGAGATACAATCTCTCCCAAGATAGCGAAGACGTATTTCGTTAACTATAGTGGACAAAGAAGGGCCTAAAGATATATCATGTGTATCTGAGTCATTTAAGTTTCGCAGACGATATAGTAGTCATTGGTAGCAATCCACGAGTTACAACAAATGATAACTGAGTTAAATTATCGCCAAAGTTGTCAAAGACAATTGGTCTTAAGATGAATTGTTGAAGATTGTTGAGAATTATGTATATCTAGGGTAAAAAATTACTACGACGAGACAGTATCTCGGATGAAATTTCAAGAAGAATCAGGCTAGGATAGTGCGCATTCGGAAAATTAAGTTATATATTCAAAGATAAAGCCATCTCAAATAAGATAAAGGCCAAAGTTTACGATCAGTGCAACCTACCCATGATTACATATAGAGCTCAAACTTGGATATTGAATAAAACTCACATGCAAAAACTAGGTCGGACTCGGAGAGTACACGAAAGACAGAGGATAGGGATAAAACTTAAGGATAGAAAAAGAAACAAGTGGATACGTGAACCAACGAAAGTAAGCGATATTACAGAGCATGTAGCAGAAAGAAAGTGGCCATGGGCTAAATAGGTAGCACGGTTGATTCGCTGGAACATCGAAGAACGGTTGGCGACTTGAGCCTATTCTATAAGTATTTTCAAGAACATGGCCCGTTTAATTTCTCCCAGAGCGGTGCACGTTAGAAATACACGCCGCGCTGATACTTCATATCCATATGAGTTTCAGCTTGTTACTCCTCATACAACGCTTTTCAAGCAGTCTTTTATATGGAGAACATCATCCCTTTGGAATAATTTATCCAGGACTGTGTTTCCCACCGAGTACAATTTACAGCGATTCAAGAACAACGTGAATGCAGCACATGTGCTAGACCCATAAAAAAAAACGCACGACTGATGGTTCATGAACCAAGCTAACAATAGAATGGAGACCACGAGAAAAGGAGCGTAGGACGTCCCAAAACAAGATGGCGGGATGATATACAGAGGGGTGCGGGCATTGGATGAATGACAGCAGGTGCACATAGATTGAGACGGAAATTCAGGGGAAAGGTTTATATTCTGCATTGGATAGAACTAGCCGTCTAGTGATATAGTGAACAGCTCTCTATCCTAAACTGCCAAGTGCATGCCACAAATTGATGGACGAACTTTAACAAAGATCCATTTTGCAGTCACAATTGCTAAAATAACTGCTAGGCAACGCTACACATGAATCGTCAATCCTCGACAAGGAAAGTAAACTAATAACTAGTGAAAACTCAACAAAGTCCAACTCCGGCAATGATCACTTTTTTGCCCCTCATTGTTCAATTGACGATTCGTGATAAGACTAAACGCACGTACTGACAGCTTAGTAGATTGAAGAGCAATAAAATGATAATGTTCGAAATATGGACTTAATTCAATTGTGGTAGTTATTAATTAAATTATTTTCATTATCCTGGTTGAAAATTACCATTTGTGGCACTGTCTAGCGGTTATTTTATTTATTTCGGTCGCTGCAAAATCCCACTTCATGATGGAGGATGTCGAAAATCATAATCGAATTCACCAACTCGAGACCAAATCTTATTTCAAGGAGAGAATCCGGAAGCCGCCAGAAAAGTAGGTAAAATGTGTAGAGAATAATGGGGAATATTCTTCTTGATCGAGTTGTATTCTGTTCTTAAAAAAATAAAAAGTGCACCTAATATATATATATATATATATATATATATATATATATATATATATATATATATATATATATATATATATATATATGTATATAAATACAGGTGCATATTTAATAAAATTTATTAAAAAAAAAGAATTATAAAGCCGTTCGTTAGTGTTAAATTACTAACGCAATGGTCCAACTCTGGCATGTTTCCAAAACCGTTGAGTTTCTAAATAAAAAGAAACAAAATAATACAAATTTATGGCTTTCTTTTAAGAAAATAATACAAAACATTGGGACAAATAACAATGTAATAAAATAAATTTACTTACCTGTAATGACATATTACTGTTATCGGTATTATCTTTACATTCGATCAGTGGTTTATTATCGGAAGAACTTGAATGGGACTCGTCATCTGACCTAGCAATAACTAAATTTTCCGAATCACTACTGTCACTATCCGAATCATCGATATATGCTTTGCTGATAACCTTTTTCCGCCTCTTTATTTCCGTAACATTGTCCGTCTTTGACGTAGATGGTATAGAAGCTTTAACTTTTGGTTTAATATCATTTTTTTGGTGATTTAGTTTCTTCGAGTTTTTCTTTCGTTTCTGAAACTTTAACCGAAGGTTTTTCTTCATCTTTTGATTTTGTTTCAGGCACATTTAGTATTGGTCTTACTTCTAAACTAATTGATTCGAGACTTAGTCTTGGTTGAACTTCTAAGCAATTAAGTTTTGGCTCAAGATTTTGCCTTGGTTTAGTGTCTGGGCTTGATTTTGCCTCAAGACTTATTCTTGGTTTAACTTCTGCGCCTAATTTTGGTTCTAGACTATGTCTTGGCTTAATTTCAAAGCTTGTTCTTGGTTTAACCTCAATACCTGAGGTTCCTGGCTCTGACACTATTTCTGGTTTCGGATTTGCACCGACAGCAGATTTTGATGTTTCCAATAATTTATCTATGCTGCTAGTGCTAACATTACTGGTACTACTGGTACTGGCTCCTATATTACAACCACTTGTGCTAGGTTCAGGTTTATTAGGTTTCGCTTCAATGTTATTCTTGATGAAGTTAAATTTCTGTAAGATAGAATCTGCAATTTTCGTTCCTGTTTTAACTGTCAATTCTTTGCCAGTGTCATCCAATTTTGGATTAAGTATAAGGGGTGGTTTTGAAACTATCGATTCTAAAAGTGAGCTGTCCGTTTCTTGAAGAGCTGGATCAATAGGTTTTTTGGGTGACGGAGGTTTAGTCTCTTTTGGTGGTTGTGGTTCTGGTTTCGGAAGTTCAGGGTCTATTTTCTCGACAACGGGAATATCAGGCTCCTAAAAAGTAAAATAATGTAAGAAAATGTGTGTTTTTTAAATATATAGTTATCAATTTGTAGTATTTTACAAGAATACAAGGTAAATGAATTGGAATTCGGTTTAAAAAATCTTGGTTATACAACAAAACAATTAATGTATACAGTAATTTTTTTAAAACGCGTTATAGGGTTTTACATGGTAAATTTTGCACTCATTCGCTTACCTTCTGTTCTAGTTGATACTTAATAACGTAACTTGGCAAACCGACGCAAAATTCTAGAAATATTTTGCTTTAGCATTTGTGTTCACCCACAATGATACCATATATGATATATTCTCCGTGAAAATTTATCATAAGCTTATTTTTCAGTCTTACTTATGCCCTATTATTGCCTCGTACCCATATGAATGACGGTGCTTGTTATAAAAAGCAAAATACTGGATGTTAAGATCAATAGTAATGGACCAATTCAATGAGAATTTGTAAATTATCGTTTTTCGCTTTTAGATACCGACTGCCGTTAGTTTAGTGATTTTATGACAACAGTATGATGACCTATTATCCCAACCTTGTACAGGACTCTTAAGATTGACAATAGTACACATACTCTCTTATATCGCTTACAAAGAGAAAAGCTCTGACTGTATAAAATATGAAGCGCGTTTTAAGAGTAAGGACCGAACAGTAATAAAAAGAAAATGAAAAAAGAAAACTATATATTAATGGTTTCATACATAGTTACTTTACTTTTCTACATAATCACCATGACGATTTCAACTTTTTAGTTTCTTCGAATTGGGGAGGCGCAAGCCAGATCTTGAGCGGTATGAAGAGATGGTGGGCGAGATCAAGACTAGAAGCTGGATGATGAAAAATCTCCCATCCGAATTTTTGAATTGTTTCGGTTGTGAACATTTGAACGGCGGCCGTCCAGAAACCCATGGCACCACAGCTTCACTTTTCTTCACTCATTGGGGTACGCTCACAAGTTTCACACAATTGACGGTGAATTTTAAAAACATTAGGTCCTCTTATGTTTAGAAATTCAATGACTGATTGAATTTCCCAACTGGCGGGATTCGTTATTTGGGCACTCCCTATTACACACCGTCCCGTAAAGGCAAACAACAAAGAACTGACAATAATATGGCGGTTACATTAGCAACAGATCACTTAATGCTAAGGAGCATGTGCAGACTGATCAGGGTTGCCAACCACCATTTATAACCGATCAGTCCGTAATTTTGAAATGTGTCTTGTAACTATCTAAATCCTTCCAATGAGATGTGACATAGCCTGTATAGGAGTTATATGAGTAATAGCTTTAGTACCTACGTCTGTTAGATCATTTATATACTTAAAGAGTTTTCTGTTGATGAAGAAATTTTTCAAATCATTTTGGTACAAATAAAGGTCTGTTTTTTTGACACATCATGTATGTGAGATATTGGGTTGGAAATGTAGTGAGCTTTTTTCTCACTTTAGCGTCACATATACACACACACACACACACACACACACACACACACAGGTAATAAGTCGCATCGGGTCATACTTAGAGTCAGTTGAAAGCTGACATCTGACAGTAGTAAACGTGCAAAAACTGTTGGAATAAACGCACAAATGCTGCAGAGGCTTATAAAAAAATTTGTGCCGTTTATGGTGAAGATAGGTTACCACAAGAAACAGCCAAAAGATTGTTCAGGCGCTTTGGTTCTAAAACTTTCGTTGTCAAAATGCTCTTCACACCGATCACCCAATGACAGAAAAAGTTGATAGAATTTCGGCAAAAGTTCAGCAAGACCGGTATGTAAGTAGCCACGATATCGCCATAGAAATGGCATGGAGTGGAAAATTGACCATGCAAAAAGGTATTATCCGTCATTTTTTAGTACAGTGAAAACTTACCTTTATAACAGGTATTAATGGTATTATTGGTACTAATGGAATTACTGCTTCCTTCACGACATGCGGAGTTACTACATTCGGGGCCGTAGTAGATACCCCTAAAATCGACAAGGTTTTAGGCAGATTGACTTCCTCAGGTTTTTTAAGTAGGGCACTTGTAGATGGAGATGGAGCGATAGTGGGTGCATCGTTACTTTCTTCATCCGTTGATGAACTCTGTGCAATGGCCCTTTGAATTTGGGCTTGAATTTCGTCATCATCACTGTTAGTAGTTTTACCTTAAACCATGAAATAAACAGAAAATTACTCTTTTAATACGTTGAATGCCTAGTCACTAATATATGAATGACATGCATGTTTCTCAGGTTTTCAAAAGTACATGGAGGGCCAAGATATTGTACCGAGTTAGATTAAACGTGAAAAATCATATTTAATAGCAGTCTAAATTGCGGATCTCCTGGGAAATATCGTGGCATACCGGCTTTCAGAAAAAGTTCCTAACTATTTTTTACAGTTAGAGGAAACTTGTATTGACACTTTCATAAAATTGACGAAAATACATTCACGTATGGACTAAAAGATTATTCTGAAATAGTTACCTTCGTCGGTTTTACTGCTGGAATATTCTAAATCCGGAGTGTTTCTTTCTGGAGGTGATTTAGAAAACGTATTTGTGAACAAAGTATCGGCTCTTGTGAATATCTGCGTTTGTGATTCGCAATCTGACAGCTCCATGTCTCTGCTGAATTCATCTGAAGTTTCAGGAAGTTCTCTGAAGAGATTTAATGGTTCGTCTAAAAGACTTGCTGGTATCTAAAAAGATATACACTAAGACAAAAAAAAAGCAGAAATAAACCTCAAAAAAGTTTTACATGTCATTGATTATCCTTAAAACTAAAAGTTAATTATCAATAACCGGCCAAGTGTAATTGGTGTTCCGTACGTTGATTGCTTTAAAAAAAATTATTAGGAAGGTATATAAAATGATTAATGTGTTGACCAAAAACATCCCAAATGAGTTTTCAACAGTTTTTTTTCCGATTACTAAAAACTGATGACTTTGAAATTTTTGTTCTTTTATATACCAGATAACTTTTTAAAGGTAATGCACTAGTGACAATTTTCGTTCAGTCTACATCCTGTGGAGAATATTCCAAGTTTTTTTAAAATTTTTTGATCGGTACTTTTCGAGATAAAGGGGGACAGCGATTTTTCGCAATTTTTAAAAAATAATACAAAGAAAAGTGAGTCCATTATATATATTGTTGCATTTTTAAGAAAATGATCGTTTGTTTCTTGGGTTAGATTGGACATGTTGCAATCATTGGTTTAGAGGATTGAAGAACAGTTAATGCTGAATGCTATACAATACACGTTAAACAATTGATTATTTGACGGAGAAAAACATCGAATTAATGTTTCATATATATTTTTGAACTTTACATTATTTACAAGCGTTCATTTGACACCCTAATCGATGACCTGGTAAGTTTTTTTTCACTTCCGATTTCACCTCCCAACACTAAAAATGGTCTTAGAGGATAAACATCAATTATTACCATAAAAAATTTGAAATATTTAATTATTTTGTAAGAGTTTAAAAATAATACGGTAAAGAGATATTTGCGAAATAGTAGAAAAGTCGATAGTTATTCGGTATATTTGAGTGATAATGAACGAAAATACTTTCATATCCCAAATCATTTTAACGATAGTCAGGTTTACACGTTATGTGGCAAGCACAACTAATACAAAAAGGTACTTCGCCATATTTCTTCGTTTCTACAGTCATTGTCACTCTCCACTTTATTTATCTCTTGCTGGAATTGGATCGACGTTCCGTCCGTTATCTCAGGAACGAGAACGGCGCCATTGAAATGCCTTGCTGCGCTTATTTGCCATACCTTTAACGGTCAAAACAAAGCTTTTTAAAGCTGGGTCTTGCCATAATAATTATATATTAAACATTATAATTGAACTGAATGAAATAATGAACCTAATCATTGAGAAAATTGTATCGCTCAAATATTTTAATATAAGAATACAAAATGAACTTGTTTAATTTCAATATTTTTACCTATTGGCATTATCGCTTTTAATATATATTTATGTATTTATCCATTATTACGAAAAATTGATCATATCTTTAATCGGTCGAATGCAAAAAAAGAGATTTTGGTTCGGAGATATGGAATTATTAAAAAAAACAGTTCTGCATTGACTGTATATGAAATTATTGGTAAGTGTTTTTTTTTGTGATTTCATCACAAAAAAAAAATTAAGAGTGAAGATTCCCGATGTTTAAGTGGCTTTTGGTTGTTTTTGAGAAACACAAAGTTCTTAACTCTTAAACTTTTAATGTTATTAATAAAATACTGCGATAAAATCTGTTAAACGCAGATAACGGAGGGGATGGGAAATACGCGTCCTCTTGCGCGAACGATAGTAATAAGGAACACAGAAAAATAAACATTGTGACATCACACGCACTCGGTTTTTTTCGACGCGTCATCGGTAATAAGTTTAAAAACTTATTTTTAATTTGATATAACTTTTTAATTATAACGAAAAAAATAAAAAAAATAAAAAATTCTTATATTAAACTTATATATGATCTTTTCATTTATGACAATTTTTTTTTTCAAAACCCCAATTGTAGGTGACCACTGGCATATATTACAGATTTTTTTAAGTCATTCTTTTTATAAAGTCATACTTACCGGCTTATTTTCAATCGGCTTTTCTGGACTCGTCCTAATCAGGTTAAAACTAGGAGACTCAATTAACTTGTCAAATGGATCTTCTGTCGTTATATCTTCTTCTTCCATTGTGTCGTCGTCATCTTCATCTTCGGAAATATGTATTTTTTTCGGAACCCTTGAATAAGTTCTCGGCTCTGGTAAATCCAGTTTATCAGACTTGACTAAAAATGACAACTTGCTTTAAATTTTTTAATTATATTTAGCATTAAATTAATTCGTAGTAGTAAACGAATGCTTTACCTTTGCACACTCGTGAGATTGCAAATAAAAGATGTGTAGCAGAACAGTAATAAGACTGGCAATGCTGTGCATGAACCGATAACGCGACAAAAAATGCGTCGGCACATTGTGCTACCCAATATTATGATGAAATTGGCGAATTCGCTACTGTGACTGCCAAAGGCTCTTAGTATTCCCTATCCAGGCCTCAGGTGTTCAGACAGCGCGAGATCTTTTTTGGTTTGAACCTCAAAAATGCCGACGATGTGAAAATAGTGAGGACTATTGTGATGTCAGGTCGGCGGACGTTGAAAGTCGGTTAAATTTGAACCGACTTTAACATAGATTTTAGATATAATAAAAGTGTGCGCAAATTGTTTTAAAGAACCTCACGACTGATCAGAAGGCGAACTAAAAGTAAGGGTTTTGATCTTCTGTGCTGCCTTGAGAATTCCATCATTACTATCGCTGTGTCTGTCTATACTTTAAAGGGGATAATATTGATTTGAAAAAAAACTTAGTTATTACTTTTCTGTCACATTACGTACACTAATGCCTAAAGATAATGTAACGTAATGTAATGTCTAAAGATAATGTAATATAATGTATATCACGAATCTCAAATCGGGCTGCAATACTGTAAAAACGAATGAATTTCTGGTAAAATAATAAAACAAAACAAGAACAAAATTCTTTGAGAAAAATACTTACTTAAACTACGTATTATTTACTATGAGAGCTACCTTTTAAGTTTATACAAAAACAATGAAAGGAAAAAAAAAATTGTTGGAACAAATCATTTCAGTGTTTCTCAAAATAGGCGCCTTTAAGATTTATACACTTTTGCATGTGTTCGAGCCAATTCTCGAAACATTTTTTCCACTCTGAAGTTGGTACCTCAAAAACATGGTTTTGGACGAATTCAACAGCTTCTTGAGGTGATGAAAATCGCTGTCCACGCATTTTTTTTTTGACATTCGGGAACAAAAAGAAGTCGTTAGACGGTAAATCAGGTTAATGCGGGCAATAAGACATTAATTCGATGCTTTTCTCCGCTAAATAATCAATTGTTTGACCTGCTGTGTGACAGCTGTCATGATGAAGACTGATGCGACGTTTTCAGTTGTTTTTCCGGATTTCATCAATGACTTCTGGCAAACAAATTGTCGTATACCATTCAGCATTAACTGTTCTTCGAACCTCTAAAGCAATGATTGCAATATGTTCAGCAAACCACCACTTGTGTTGGATTCGGTACATCTCGAAACACCCACACAGTTGATTGCTGTTTAGTTTCCGGCTCGTACGAATATATCCAAGTCGTCCTGCTGTTATGATGTTATATGCGAATTTTGCTTGTCCTCTTTCGAATTTTTTGAGCATTTTCTCAGTTTTTTCTGATGGCGAGGCATTGTTGTTGAGTTAGGCCTTTACTAAAATCGTAAAAAAAATTATCCCACGAAAACCTTCAGGTGAAATTTCCATTTGTTCACAAAACTTTTTTTTTTAAACTCTCACTGTAAACAAACTACTCAGTAAATTTCTGAGTTGCCACTGTTTTAATAATAACAAATTTTACAACGATGGTAATGCCAAATTTCAATAGCGTCATCTAGGGGTCCTTTGTAAAAATTTAAAAGGCGGCCCACGTACTAGTTTTCAGACAAAAAAGGGAGCGCATATTATGGTCTACCGATTTAAATTTTAGTGTATAACGTCTCTTTTTTATATAATATTATTATCCAAGTCTTCATTATATTTAGGAAAACTCTGTATATGTTAATAACAAACGTTACATGACATCGTAAGAGTTTGAAAAAGTGATTTTAAAGCTGGCTTACTTGGTGACAAAGGCGACTTTGCTCCTCTCTTTCTAGGAGATTTTTCCAACTCCTCGAAAATTCTTGGAAGACGTTTTTTGGCACTCTTATCATCAACCAGTTTAGATCTACTTTCGAATTCGAAAGGTTCGGGCTCCTTGAATTCGTAAATATCTTCTGAACTAGATGATTTTTCTAATTTCGGAGACTGTCGCTTGGGCGACTGTTTTGGAGGTGGTGGAGGCGGCTCCTCTTCGTCCTTTGAAAGAAAAAATTGATAATTGCGCTATAAATTCGGCAAGTCATGTTACAGAGGCAGTAAGATTCTTACAGACCAGACGATGCAGTCTAGAATTTCTAAACAAGTACTGTAACATCGTTTAATAAAGGATTACCATATATTTTATATAATACTGCTGCGGTGAAGGCGATTTTTAAAAATAAGAGGGGATGAAATTTTTATGGGTAGACACCCATTTCAGACGAAAAATCAATCGTCAATCACCAAGATGCATCACAGGGAAAAAACAGTATACATGATAAGTTTAAACCTAAATCTTACCTTAATTTCTATTTTTTCTTCTTGAACTTGTACAGTGGCGTTAACTGAAGAATCATCAGAAGAAGAAATCGCATCTTTTTCAATTTCGACCGTCGGTACTTTCAGAGCTTTTGTAAAGCCTTTAAGTTCCGACCGTATTTGATTAAGATCGAAATCTCTTCCTTTCGGATGTCCAATACTGTCTTCTTCGTCGCTCTCGTCTGCTGATTTTTCTGACGGTTTTTTAATAACTCGTCTAACTCTCTTTTCCCTTGTAGTTTTTTGATCTGATTCTTCTTCTTTTTCAGTATCCTCGTCTTCTTTAATCGGTTCTTTTCGTTTTTGTGGTTTTGGCTGAAATGCGAAATATTTCTACTTTAAATTGTTTTTATTTTGGTAATGATTGTTCGTTCAACAATTGGATTACCATTTCTTTTTATTGACTGTTTATTCTGTACTAATTTATCTTATAATTTCAACATCCCGGTGTTGTCATATAGGGGTGAGACTTGGAGTTTGGATGAGCGAAACCGAAGTAGAATCCAGGAGTGTGAAATGCGCTTTTTGAGGGCGGCTATCGGAGTGACGAGACGAGACCGCATCAGAAACACTATAGTCCACGAAAGGTGTAATGTGAATTCCGTGGTAACAACTTTGGAGAGAAAACAGTTAACGTTGTACGGGCACATGGTGCGAATGAGCGACTGTAGAATTGAAATGGAATATGGAAAGTGGCAGTGGATAAGAAGCGTAAAAGAGGTAGGCCAACAAGAACGTGGAATGATGGTGTAGGAAAAATCTTGAAAGAACATTACCTGGAAACAGGCGGAGAAAATGGCAGAGGACCGAAAGGAGTGGCGACGCATTACCTGCTCCACTAGCTCGACACCGTATGGTAGAAGAGGAAGGATTATGTATGTATGTATGTATTTTCGCGATAAAAGACGGTGGCTTCTTAAGGGGTGCCACATAATTCTGAAAATTTTTTGTCTCACCTAAGAGTTTAACGTCTGATTTTCACTAAAATTAATAACTTAAAACTATGACAAAAGTGGTATCGCTTTTACCTTGACTCTTGGTACATGTTCCCCACGTCCCAGGAACAAACCCAAGGAGTTATCATAAAATTCCTGACTGCAGCAGGTATAGTTCTTATTAATATCCATCGATGATCGAGTGCCATGTACCGAGATGCCTGTCTTGATGTGCATACGGTTATGAAGTGGGCAAGGATGTGAAATACAAGAATCCTGCTGAAATGGTCCTAAAGTTTAAACAGGCAGTAGACGATCAGGGTCTGAACGTTATGAACAGAAGGTGGCTTGCGTGGATGAACCGATTCATGAAAATCCACGGCGTAGACCGACATTGCCGAAAGCGCGTAGGGTACGTTTAGAAAACAAATGTCAATTTTCCATTATAACGATGCTTCACCTCACAACTTTGGTTTGATGACATTTACCATACCCATTTTACAGTCCAGACCTTGCGCCTTGTGAGTTTTCCTCTTTTCAGACCTTAAGGAACATCTAGAGGACAAGCATTTCTCTTCGCATGCAAAGGTGATAATCGAGATGCGGAAGTAGTGGCCGTGCGAAAACCTCGGACTTTTTCCATAAAGGATTTTCGCCACTTCTGGTACGTTGCCGTACGTCTGTTGCTGCAGATGGAGACTATGTGAAAAAGTCATTATATTCGTGTATTCGAAGCTGAGGAGATGTGGAATTATCACCGTTACAGCTTCATGCATTCATCTCTTCTTTTTCACGTCTAAGACGATATGTCCCGTGTGTACAATGTCTTAATCAGGCATAAAACTTACCGGTGGTGCGGGTCTCGGAACCCGTTTCCTATAAGCCTTAACATCTGTTTCTTCATTTTTAATGCTCCCACTTCTTGTTCTTGGAAGTTCAGGTTCACTTTCAGAACTATCGCTTTCTGATTCTGATTGTACTGATGCATCAGTTTGAGCTGATATTCTCCTTTTCTTTGAAGACTCTAACTCTACAAATGACCCAAGTAATTTTAAAGTACTATCAATTCATAAGTTATCAGAATTTTTTTTTTCTTAGGTTCTCTCTCATTTGTTTAAATGTTGATAAAAAGATATTTAATTTTTTTCTCAATTTTGGTAGAATGTAGTTAAATATAAAGGCTAAGTAAAACATTGCTTAGGCGATTTACCTAGTACTACCTTAGGAAATATGCAGTTCTAAGATAAGGATCTGTTGTTGTCTCATACTAAAGAATAATTGAATCCAAAAATCCTTAAAACTAGATATTTTAAATGACCTTTTATGCGGGGCAGGCACCGAAAGGGTTTCCGATATATTTACATCTGAAACTTGACATTTCCCTCTAAATACTATTTCTGTATTAGAAATAATGGAAATATAATATAAGAGGCGCACCTTCCCTCTATGAACCCTGGAAAGGCACGATATATATGTATAGTATTCCCCCTAATCTCTTTCCCTAATATATGTTTGACTCAAAACTTAGTTCAATAACAAACCACGAGAAATTCCCATACTACTGAAACTATACAAAATTTATTGATCTCCACCGCTTCCTCCTGAAAAACTATACGTTTCTTTTCTATTTTAGGTGTTATATGAGTTAACTCGCGAAAGGACAGAGGATCCATGAAAATGGGAAACTTTAATAAAAAATTTGACATTTCTTGGACTTTCATTACATCAATTCGTTTCTTTTAAAACACACGTGCGTGTTGTTTATTAGGGAGATTTACGAGACACAATAGAGCAACTAACTACACAGGCTAACGATGAAAAAACTTTTTTAATAATTTTACCTGATTCCTATGGTTTTTGGTGTGCCGAGTCGGAAAATAATAATAAAAAGTCGTATCGTCCACCAATTTTTCACATTTTAATATTCAAAATGTGAAAAGTTTATTTTTTATCATTCGAATGTTATTAGGTTGGCGATAAAATCAGAATTTTATATGGTTGATAGTAAAATCAAATGTTTTTAGGTTGATAGTTCCGTTAAATATCACAGCTGTTTTTTTTCTTCCAGTTAATATAATCTCGTATTGCGGTGTTTAACTCATGCGCTTTAATTCACGCTCAAAGTATGGCAAATCGTGGTTATAAAAAATCTCCCAACACTTTTTGTTACATATGTGGTGAGTTTGTAGTTAAAAAACATCAAAGAAATATTACTGACTTTGTAAAAAAGTATACTTTGCATATTTTGGTGTAGAAATCGGTACTCAAAAAAAATGTTGGGCTCCTCACAAAGTATGTTATGTTTGTGTCGAGTATCTTAGGAAATGGTATAAGAAAGAAAAGAAAGCTTTTAGATTTGCAGTACCCATGGTCTGGAGAGAGCAAGAAAATCATTGAAATGATTGTTATTTTTGCAGCGTTGATGTTTCTGGATATAACTCCAAAAATAAGAAAGTAATTGTCTATCCTAACTTTACTTCAGCTAATCGGCCGGTAGGACATGGACCGAGACTTCCTGTCCCTGAGCCATCTCAGTCTATTGATGACGTTTTACAGTCCAGTCCCGAATTTAACGAAAGTGAAAGTGATGAGTTTCAATGTTCTCTAGAAAATTTAAAACCACAATTGTTTACACAAGCTGAGTTAAATGATTTAGTGAGAGATTTGGGTTTGACTAAGGAAAAAGCAGAATTGTTTGGATCTAGGCTGAAAGAAAAACATTTATTGGAATCTGGAACATCTATTTACCATTATAGAACGAGAGATCAACAGTTTGCTCAGTTTTTCAAGCAGGAAGAGGATTTAATTTATTTCATTTCATTTCAAATTCAGTAATTTAATCGATGTCATATTGTGAGAGAACTGTGGGTGATACAAAAAAAACTGATACCAGATACGGTTTCAGCACCCGAAAATACATAACACTTAGATGTATTGGTTTAAAAAGTTTTTACAAATATTTTTTTTGTTGGCCCGTGTTATTTAAACTATGCCGATGGATTTTGATTTCAAAAATTGCCGTTTAGAAGCTGAAGAAAGAAACAGGACACAGTTCAAAAGAACGTGTTAAAATAAAAAATGTAACTTCTTTTTATTAGTCCCTAGATGGTTCGACAAACTGGAGAGCAATCAGAGCAACCAACGATTATATTCTAACGTGCAATGGCGACATACTTAAGCCAAGGACGTTGTCAAAGATTATAAGTGGGCTAAACCGGAATTGCTCTTAAAAAAGAGCTGTCGTGTCTTGAACTCGATTACAAGGATATCAACAGGACACTGTCTGCTTAAAAGAAAAGGTGTCTCGTTATTTTCTCTACACATAAGAGGCACACTCTTAAATAGTATGATTGGTCTATAATTTTGTTATGGACATTGCACATGTTGCAAGGAAAGCGCTACAGGAGCGACACGTGTGCGGACAAAGCGATTTATGTTGGTCTTGAATCGCTGCAATCTTGGGCAATTCAGTCCCAAGGGATGAGGTTCTCCATATAAAAAAATCTTAAAAAAGGTGGTACAAGGAATGAGCTTGAACCTCATGTTGAACCGAATGGAACTGTAAACCGAAATAAGGAAGTTTTAGCACACTTGCATATAACTACATTCAGGCTTTCATGGTGAGCTTGGCAAAATTCATTGTATCAGCTTTTGGTAATCTAGGGACACAGAAATGTGAGGAAATGCAAAAATCTTGGAGGTTTTTTTTACAAATACTTAACTTC
>JAHKBH010001096.1:0-19429 GCA_019049505.1 Pachyrhynchus sulphureomaculatus
AACTTTATATTCCCTATAGCAACTTAGGCGTTGGAAACATGGACCTTTAAACATGCTGACAAAAGACAAATCAATGCGTTTAAGATGTGAGCCTATCGAAGAATCCTCAGAGTATCATACGAGGCTGGTTTGAAAAGTCCGTGCAAAGTCCGAGAGATGGTACCACCGGCGCGTATCGAGGTCATGTTTAGTTAGTAGCATCTCTTGAATGAACGCACACCAAGTTTCAGCCATATTGGTCTATTTCTTTGTGTTTGGCATTCGTGTGAATCAAGGAAGTCGAGTGATTTTCAAGAAATGGACGAAAAAGAATTTCGTGTGGTGATTAAACATTACTTTATGAAAGGCAAAACGACTCAGGAGACTAAAGAGAAGCTTGATAAACATTATGGTGACTCTGTACCTTCGATTAGAGCAGTTTATAAGTGGTTCCAAAATTTTCGGACTGGTCATATGGGCACAAGTGACGCTGAACGTTCTGGACGGCCTGTGGAGGTTACGACTCCAGAAATCATTGATCAAATCCATGATATGGTGATGGATGACAGAAGAGTTAAGATGCGTGAGATTGCTAGTGCTGTGGGCATCTCGACTGAACGGGTACATAATATTTTGCATAAACATTTGGACATGAGAAAGCTATCCGCAAGATGGGTGCCGCGATTACTCACGCTTGACCAAAAACGGAATCGTGTGAAGTGTTGCAAGGATGGTTTGCAGCTGTTCCAGAAGAATCCGGAGAACTTTAAACGTCGTTTCGTCACTCTGGATGAAACATGGATACATTACTATACTCCTGAGACCAAACAATAATCTAAACAATGGGTTACCAAGGGGGAATCTGCACCAAAAAAGGAGAAGACCGTTCCTTCGGCCGGAAAGGTTATGGCGACTGTCTTTTGGGATTCGCAAGGGATAATCCTCATCGACTATCTGGAAAAGGATAAAACTATTACAGGTGAATATTATTCATCGTTATTGGACCGTTTGAAAACCTAGTTGCAAGAAAAACGCCCGCGATTGGCCCACAAGAAAGTCCTTTTCCATCACGACAACGCACCAGCACACACCTCAGCAGTTGTGGTCGCAAAATTAATGGAAATAGGATTCCAACTCGTTTCACATCCCCCCTATTCTCCAGACTTGGCTCCCTCGGACTACTATTTGTTCCCCAATTTGAAGAAATGGCTGGCGGGACAAAGATTTTATTCAAACTAGGAGGTGATTGCAGACACTAATGGATATTTTGCAGACTTGGAGAAATCCTATTATTCGGAAGGGATCAACAAACTAGAACATCGTTGGACGAAGTGTATAAGCCTAAAAGGAGACTATGTCGAAAAATAAAAAAGGTTTATCCCAAACACATAAGTAGTTTTTATTTTTGCACGGACTTTTCAAACCAGCCTCGTATACCAAACACCGTACCAATGTATCTATTCTTGAAGAGCTTCGTATAAATGACCTACTTTCAAATAGACAATACATGAAGTATTTTGGTCACATTATACGGGAAGTAGATGCCATGGAATCGCTTGTAATAAGGGGACGGTCTCCAACAGGATGGTCCACCCAAGGAAGATCCCTTCTTGGTATGGGTATGCACAAGTCAAGTCAGGTTGCGCAGGACCGAGATGCCTAGAGAATGACTGTTGAAGCAGCAACTGCATAGTATTACCGATACTCCTATTGGAATGAAAAGATTAACATTTTCTGCCAACAGTGCCAATTTTAGGCCTTTTTTTATAATTTGACAACATTGTTAAGACACAATAAATTAACCCTTAAGTAACTACGCGTCCGGTTGCTTTGTGTGAAACCCTGTAGTTAACGGTAATACAATGAATCCCCGAGCGAAATAAAAATCTTATTATACCTATATTTTCTACAGCTTTCATGGATTCTTGGATTTTAAAAAATGAGCAAAATCTGGAATAACTTTTTACTTGATGAGGCAGATGATTCAAAAGCAGTAAATGGGTTGTGTAGAGTAAAAATCTCGGAACGTTTAGGAAAAAAGCTAGTACTTCATCTTTATGGAAACATTTCATAAAATTAAAGATCCTAATACTCGTATTTTCTCGGAAGCAAAGCTGCATGCGACGAGTAAACTGAAAGCATGCGTAGGTGATATCGCTGCTAATCTTTAGTAATAGATAAATAAAATACTAAACCCACAAATGCAATCTCATAAAAATATACAAAAAGGCAACATTAAAAAGGAAACCGTTTTCGAGTCGTGGGTCTCTCTAATCTATTTGCGAGACGTGTATCGCAACTTTATTGGATTCCTAGGGCGTTAAAGCAACGGGGGGTGCCCAGGGTTGGTGTTTGCTCTTCTCTTTACGTTTTTCTACATAACTTTTTCGCTCTTAATAAAAATGAAAATTTAATAAAATGCAGAAAATAGAAGGATAACACTCTAATATAATCCATTTCCGGAAGGGTTAGGCGATAGTGGTTTTTATCTATTAATAGGCGATGGGAACCTATCCATATTTTCAGTCTATCGGTAGGACTATATATCAGTAGATATCGACAGATAGATACTAAATCTAGATTAAGTTAGAATAAGTCCTAGTTTAAGTTGATACTAAGCCGTATGTTAAGTTGGCGTAAGTCTTAGGCTAAGGTAGTTTAAGTATTAAGAAAACCATGTATCATAAATCACATTTCCTAGGTTAAGTTAGTCTAGGACCACTTGTATAAGAGCTTAGGTTAAGTTAGTATAAAGCAAACATCCCTTTTAAGTTATTTATAGCATTAATTCATTTATTTATTTATTTATTTATTTATTTACGGTTCATTAGAACCTAATTTAACTATCGGATAGGCATATTCTTACAATGTCGATATAATAGTTGCTTAAACTTATTTATGGTTTCACAATTTTTAATATTATTTGGTAGGTCATTAAAATGTTTAAGTCCTTTATAATAAAGATTTGCTCGATCAGCTTCATTTGTAATTTCCACTACTCGGAAGTCATTTCGTCCTCTGGTGTTGTAGTTGTGTATCTGATTGACGTATCTAATTTTCTCGGTCAAATATGTGGGACAATTTTCTATCTTATAAATGAATTTCATTATGTAATAAAATAAGCTCTGCTTTACACTCAGCCAATTTAATCGATCTAACATATCTTTTATGTGCGTATCTCTAGGCTTTCGCAATATAAATCTCATTGCCTTGTTTTGAAGTTTTTGCAGTAGTTCTATTTGTGTATCCTTAGCAAGAAATAATACCGAAGGACAATAAATAAAATGTGGCTCAATTATGCTTCTATATATTAATATTTTATGGTATTCACCTTATGATGTGGCAAGTTCTATACATGAGATAAAGTTTTTGGTTTATTTTATTCACTAAATATTAAAAGTGTGCATCAAATTTAAGTTTACAATCTATCATTATACCCAAGTATTTAATTTCGTTTATTTTTTCTATTTCACGATTATTTATGTATAATTTATGATTATTATTATAGTTATTGTGTGATATTATTTAGTTTTATCTGTATTTAGTTTTAACATATTTATACACATCCACTTGTAAAGAATATTCATATCAGACTGCATTTTATTAATAGCCACATCCAAACTAACATCACTAATTGTAATCAGTGCATCGTCTGCAAATAGTCTAACATCCCCGTACTTTAAACCGTCTTTAATGTCATTTATGTATATCAGAAACAGTACCGGCGCTAGGACAGAGCCTTGCGGTAGACCAATATTCACTGGTATCGCTGATGATGTCGTGTTTCCAATTTTTGTTTGTTGCTTTCTATTCGATAGATAATCTTCAAACCATTTTAATTCCATATCACGCACTCCAATTTTGTGTAGTTTCATAAGCAATAATTTTCTGTCTATAGTTTCAAATGCTCTTTTTAAATCTATGAAACTAGATACAATGTATTTTTTATTCATCAAATCTTCACGTCATTCACTTATAACATAATTAATTGCAGTTTCACATGAGTGTTTGCTTCTAAAACCCGATTGCTCTGGAATAATAATATATCATTCAAATATTGCAGTAACTGATTTTTTTTATCACTGTTTCAAGGATTTTTTCGTCACTTGGAAGCGTATTTATTGGCCGCATCTCTTCAGGTTTTATAGTATATTTTATTTTTTCAATTGGCACAATTTTGGAAATTTTCCATTCGTTAGGCACTTTTCCTTGCAGCATGCTATTATTGATGATATTGGCGTAAAAAAAAAGCCGTGTACGTTATAGAATGTTTAATTACACCTTCAGATAAAATATTCTTACCGCCAATTTTATTTTTAAATTTTTTAACTATTTCAATTATTTCGTTACTTACTATCTACTGTTTGAAATTTAAATTGGTGATTAATTATATTTGTATTTCCCATAGTATTCTGCACAACGTCTATACCATTTTTAATGTCAATGACACTCTGAACAAAGAATTTATTTAAAAGTTCAACAATTTCTTTTTCATTTTCAATTATTTTATCATTCATAACGATTCTGTTTATTGCACTGGTACTTTTTGACATACAAATTTCTTCTTTTAAAACTCTCCTACATTTCTCTGCTGTTTCTTTGATTATTTTCAATTTTATTCTGTACATATTGCACTTTCTTCTGTTTAATCATATTTTTTATATAATTTTTTCACTGTCTTGTAATCTTCCCAATCATTAGTTATTTTGGCTATTTGGTATTTTTAATACTTTATTCTATGTATTTCTGTCAGTTCCCAATCATACCATTTGTTCATCAACTTTATATTTACGGTTTTTTCTTCATTTAGCGATAACATAATATCCTTCAATGCGTGGCCTATGAAAAACAACTTAAAATCTATATCACCGTTTAACATATCACCGAAATTTATCATTCGTAACATTTCGATAATTTTATCACAGTCATAGTTTTCCCAGGAAATAATTTTTTTCGTTAATCTCATTTTGTACTTTTTCACAATTGGTATTTTGAATAATAGTTTCATGATCTGATATTTGATCGTTTTCTAGTTTAGTAACACATGGGCTGAAAAGTCCCGGGCCTAACATATAGATGGCGCTAGTTTTATTGCAGTCACCTTTTTTTCAGTTAATACTAACCTTCAAAAGACAGCTGTTAAAATTTCATGATATTCTATTCATTAGTTTGTGAGTTATTGTGCTAAGAGTGACGCTACTTTTGTTATTTTCAAAACAATGGATCAATGGGAAAAAATACCGTTCAAGCGAAGCAATGGCTTGAAAAGTGTTATGGGGACTCCGCTCCATCAGAAACAACAATAAAACGTTGGTTTGCTGACTTCAAACGTGGTCGTAGAGACACCGATGATGCAGAACGTAGTGGACGTCCAAATGAGGCGGTAACACCAGAAAACATCAAAAAAATCCATAAAATCGTTTTGAATGATCGAAAAGTGAAGTTGCGTGAGTTAGCTGACATCGTAAAGATATCAAAAGAACGTGTTGGCTTTATATTGCATGAGCATTTGACTATGAGAAAGCTCTGTTCAAAGTGGGTGCCGCGTTTGCTCACTGTTGATCAAAAACAAGAACGTGTTGATGATTCTGAGCAGTGTTTGGCCATGTTTAAACGTAACAAACCGGAATTTTTGCGTCGATATGTGACAATGGATGAAACATGGATCCATCACTTCACTCCGGAATCAAAACGATCGTCATCTGAGTGGACAGCAACTGGTGAACCTCGTCCAAAGCGCCCGAAAGCACAACAATCGGTTGGAAAGGTTATGGCCTCGGTATTTTGGGATGTGCGTGGTGTAATATTCATCGACTATCTTGAGAAAGGAAATACCATCAACAGTGAATATTATATAGCGTTATTGGAGCGTTTGAAGGCCGAAATTGCAAAGAAACGACCGCATATGGCAAAGAAAAAAATTTTGTTTCATCAAGACAACGCACCGTGTCACAAGTCAATCAAAACAATGGCAAAACTACATGAATTGAACTTCGAATTGCTCCCACATCCACCGTATTCGCCAGATTTGGCTCCCAGCGACTACTGGCTGTTCGCAGACCTGAAAAAAAAATGCTCGCCGGTAAGAAATTTCGCACGAATGAAGAGGGTATCGCTGAAACTGAGGCCTATTTGAGGCAAAAGATAAATCGTTCTACAAAAGTGGTATTGAAATGTTAGAGCGCGCGCTGGAATGATTGCGTTGCTCTTGATGGAGATTACGTTGATGAATAAAGCTAATTTTGAACCAAAAAAACCGTGTTTTCTTTGTTAGGCCCGGGACTTTTCAGCCCATGTGTTACTTGTTACGTTGTGTATATCTGTGTATAGATGATCTGTTTTCTTACTCGAATTTTCACTCACTCTTGTATCAAATGTTATAATTTGTTTCATTGCTGCAGAGCTAAATACATTTTCCAGTTCTTTGCCATGTATAGAGTTTCTATTTAAATCTATATTAAAATCACCAACCATAATGTTGTTTGAGTAACTCATAAATTTATCTTCAATTATATTGTGCACATATTGTATAAACTCCATGTGATTGCTGTTTGGCGAATGACAAAGAACACCTAATTGTAATTTAATATTATTTTTAAGCCTGATAATAATTCACCAAAGATTTTCACTTATTGCTTCATTATATATTGTTGTTTGTGCTCTGACTCATTATGTACATATATTATAACTCCTCCTGTATGTCGACTGTGTGAGTTACAAATTACACTCTTATATGTTGGGATATTGATTTCACTGTCATTTATTTCTTTGGTAATACGAGTTTCGGAACAGAATACGACATTTGGTTTAGTTTTTTCTATTAGCACAAGAATTTCGTTTTTATTGGCTAGTAAACTATTTATGTTTAAATATATGCAAGTCAGTACATTTTGATTTGGTTGCTACTTTTTATTTTTAATTTTACTCAAGTATGTTGGGCATTTCATACTAAAGGCATTATGGTTTAATCAATATCGATGTTAAACTTTTTAACTGCTTCAGTGCAATTAAAACACAACATAAACTTTCAGACGTACATTCATTTTTATCGTGATTTCCACTACATTTGCTGCAAGCTTTCTTATTTCTGTAATTTACAGCGAAGTGATTAAATCCTAAACATTTATAACACCGTAAGACATTGTGGTGTTCAAAAAACTCTACACCAGTCCCATTCTACATTGAGTCGTTTATAATTCACAATTTGTATAAACGTTTCACAATCAGTTTCTATTAATGCAATATATTTTTCTTGGCGAAATATTTTCTCTTCATATACTTTTATTACATTAAAATCTTTTTCTTCACAAATTTTATTTTGTTTTTTTATGCATTGAATTAATCTTTCATTTGACAACTTGTTTGTTTAAGCCAGTAATTTTAAATATTTTCTCTTCTTTGTTTTTATCTCGAGCTTCTTCAACAATATATTCTTCTCTGTATTTTTCACTAATTTGTTTTTGCACTTTAACGCGGGTATTTCCATTTGTACACTCTATAATTAAACCACCACGTCATTAATATAAGTAAGAGGCCTACCCTTACTTTTAATTCAATAAAAATACTGAGATAGATACTTATCCATAGGTAAGAACATAATGGTAAATAAGTTCAAATTTCTTTGGCTAATTGCTCTTATGCAACAGGTGAGGAGATAAGGGAGATTAACACAGGGAAACCTAGATCCTTAAAAATTTCATTGTAATAAAGTGTTTGACTGGAAACGGAGCTTGCGCCAGTTTTAGAAAAAAAAACATAATTTTGTGACTTTCGCGTGACGAAAACTTCGCGTCCAATATCACTTGCACAACGTAAATGAAAGTCCTAAGAAATTCGTGCAAAAATTAGTTTCGACTATAAGTATATGTCAGACAAGGCTCCCAAGGACATCAAGGAAGTATGAAGACCCACAGAAGGAGTAATAACGCGCCTATTTTATTAGCACATCTTGTAGTGAATTCTACGGAGTTCCACAAAATATCTGGGTCACATCTGTTGTTGCAAAGAGTTTACTTAATACTTCTGGTTAAGTTTACACGGAATTCCACAACCTCATATGAATGTGAATTGTGTATCCCTGAGCCAACCTAACTTATCAATATACAAAAGATCATTTTATACAGCACGCATATTTTGTGTCACGCCACCAGGTTTTTGTCAAAGTAGTGTTGAAGTTTCCTAATTACATTTCATGACTCGTTACCATCATTTCTTACAAGGAGCGTTGTTCGAATTTAGCTGGACTGACTTTCTCTCTGATATAAAGTTTTACCGTATTAAGAAAAGTAGTTTCTAAGTGGCTAGCTAGCGTAGGTTAAGCAGTGTCTGATTATTCTTCTGTTGCATTCTGTTCCTATTGAGCCAAGTCCCACAATTAACACGTGTTTTGCAGTTTCTGGACTGAAACTTCATATCTAAGTGAGACCTTAATTTTCTTTTTTCGTTTTTTCTTGGTGATTTGCCTTGGATTTCAAGGAGTGTTCCGTGCGGAACACTTATGGAATCATTTCGGTGTCTGTTCGTCTGTCACACCCGATTTTTCCTCCGAAACTATCTGTTGCAGTTGAAATTTGGCACAAATATAGGAATTAATGGTCTCTTTTATCGTTGACCTCACCGCCTTCAAAATAAAATCGAAAACTATTAGAAATAGGTATATGACATGCTTAATAAAAGTTGGAGGGTTTTGTAAAATCTATCAGAAAAAAAATAATAATATACAGGTGAGTACCATTTAAAAAAATTGAGATTTTTTTTAATTTAAAATAGTGCTGAAATTTGTTTTTGAACACCATGTAGCATCTAAACTCTAATTTCTTTACCATATAGTATTTTTTTTCAACTGCGCTATAGAATGCTCCTAAAACAATGAGTATTTCCTAGAAGAAAAACTTACTTCCTAACATTATTAATAAAAAGTTATAAAATTTTATGCAGAATTTAAAAATAAATTAGGAAATAGGAAGTTCCATTTAAAAAAAACATATGCTATATCGGCCACACTTTTTTGAAGTACCCTGTATCCTCAAAAATAATTTTAAACTGTGGCACCTTAACATTCCCTAAAACTATTGTATTTAGCATTTTTTCGTCATTCCCGAAACAAATGAGATAACGAACTTTACTCTATCGTCGACTCACCCTGTACAATAAAAAAAAAACAGTTTTCTGCCTGTTTTTTTTTTCAATAGGCGCTTTTGTAGGTTATGTACGCACTTGTAGCGACTTAAAACTCGTTAAAAAGGAGGAGGATTTGTTGGAAATTTCATTACGAAGAGTTTAGTATTTTGTTTGTCTCGATCCGACTTATATAACCGGAGTTATTCACATTTTAAGCTAAAAAAACGCGTTTTTTTAAGACTTAAATTGTTTATAAACAAAAGAGCACAAGTTTTTTCGAGGTACAAAACTCAGGAAAATACTCCTAGTGATACCCCAGCATAATATTGCTGAATCTAAAGTATGCCTATCGCATCGTTTATTTTGACCTTTTTTTTTACTGCACTATAAGAAGACCGGCCACACAGCATTTTATTACTCGTAACTGTAAGGGCGAGTTTCAACTGTCTTTGAACCAGCATATTTTTCAACTTTAGATAGAAAACATATCCTTTGTCATGCCAATCCGCAGTTTAACCTCCCCATCACAATCTCATCGTTCATTGACGACGGAGCCAAAATACTTTACATAATAATGAATGTACAGGGTGAGTCAACAATAGAGTAAAGTTTCATTATCTCATTTGTTTCGGAGAATGACGAAGAAATGTTAAATACAATAGGTTTAGGGAATGTTAAGGTGCACAGTTTAAAAATTATTTTTTGGAGTATACAGGATACTTCAAAAAAGTGTGGCCGATATAACATATAATTTTTTTTTAAATGGAACATCCTCTTTTAAAATTTATTTTTAAATTCTGCGTAAAACTTTTTTATAACTTTCTTATTAATAATGTTATATATCTAAACCTAGTAGTTTTTCTAATATTTCAATTCGTTTTTTTTTAAAAATACTAGTTTTCAGTTTTAAAAAAAATTGCCAGTAGCGCCATTGTTCTCTGCAATACTACATCATTGATAGGAGCGTTCTATAGAGATGAAAAAAAGATATATGTAAAGAAATTTGAGTTAGATGCTACAGGGTGTACAAAATAAATTTATGCATTTTCGACTATTTTTAAATTGAAAAAAAATCTTTTCAAATATGGCACACCCTATATATTACTATTTTTTCTGATGGGATTTTACAAAACCCTCCATCTTTTATTATGTATGGCCTATGTACCAAATTCTACACAACAACCAACGAACCAACCTAAAAAACTCTCATTTTTCGGCTGTCTAAATATAATTTTCTTTAATCTATCAAATTTGTCGTTTTCTCAGCTTCATTATTGGAAAAACCAGATTTTAATACGAAAACAATGTTAATATTAAGATTCGTCATATCGTTTCATTCATTAAAATTAAACTCTGATTTAAGGAAAGTATTCTCAGAATTCCTTTCGCAGAGTTTTTTTAATCTTAATAAACAAAATAAAGGTGGTTCGGTTACACGAAGTACACAAAAAACTATTATGAACCTTCATATTGATGTAGAAGAATTTGAAAATACGCGCCTGAAGCTGGATTTTTTCAGCTGACCCTTGACAGCAGCGTCAACGCTCAGTAGTTGGACAATGACCAGCTTCTACACGCATGGTAAAACAGTGAGCATCAACAGAGTAAAATGGCATTTTTAAATATATGCTAATTATTACATGTTAGAATTAATTTATTTTTTTTTTTTTAACTGAATTACAAGACGTTATTGTATTGAAGGGGACATGTGTACCTATTTCTAATAGTTTTCAATTTATTTTTGAATTTTTCAATTTTTACCCTTGTTTTAATACACTTACGGTATTGTGAAAACATAAACAAATAGTTAATAATAATTTTACTATAGTTTAACTTATCTAATGATTAAATTATTATGATGTAATAAATGTTCAAATATGCCCGTCTACTGGAATACACATGTTTTAGTCGTTTTACTATACTATATTCCTTCACTTTCCTTAGCATAAAGGGCGTTATTGTCCTGCACGCAACCCATATCCTATTTTCCATATCTACTGGTGTTGCAGGGGGGATTCACATAAAAACGATTTTTAATGTAGCTTCACAAAAAGAAGTCTAAAAGTGTTAAGTCACATGATCGAGAGGGCCACTGAATAAATCCACCACTACCGATACATTTTTATGGGTAACGATCGTTTAAAAATTCCTGAACTTCCCGGTGGTAATGATCAGGAGCTCCGCCTTGTTGAATCCACATTTGTTCCCTTTCAAAGTTATCAACTTCTTCAAGAAGTTGGAGTAATTCGTTTTGCAAAAAAATTTAGATATCTAGGCCCGTTAAAAGATTGGCGGCAAAAATATGGACCAATAATTTGAAAATTTAATATTCCACAACATACATTAAGCGACCAATGGTTTTGGTTTTTGAACCTCCCGGATTCAAAATGGATTAACTATTGAATAATAATGCATGTTATGGCTGTTAACTGCTCCATTACTGCGAAAAGTAGCTTCATCAGAAAACATTTTGGATAAAAACTATTGAATTGGCCTCTATTGCTCCATTCATGGTGGTATAAAAGTTTACTCATCGTTCAAAATTACGATCTTGAAGTTCTTGGTGTAGTTACATATGAAAGGGATGATACTTGTAGTTTCTCGGGGTACGATTAGCCGTAGATTGGGATGTGTCAGATAAGTCAGCTAGTTGACGGCTGTTGACCTGGGGATTATCTTCAACATGAAGTAAAATCTCCATTTCTCTTTCCTCATTGGTAGCATTCTGGTTTACTGCTTTCCGTTTCGTTATACTCAACGCTACCACTACCATCAAACCGTTCCATTAAACACTGAAAAGATTTTCTAGATGGTATACGTCTATTAGGGTACTTCGCTCCGTAAACCCTTACTGCCAAAAGACAATTTTTTCCCGCCTTGCCCAGCCATAACTATTACCTTTATACGTCACTTACTACAACAAATTCAACTCTTTTTACTTGCTTAATAGACATGTCAAAATTTGACAATGCCTATATTTTTATTTTGTCTTGGCAACTATGATGTTATAGCGTAAATGTATTAAAAACAAGGGTAAAAATTGAAAAATTCAAAAATAAATCGAAAACTATTAGAAATAGGTATATGACATACTTAATATAAGTTGTAAAATCTATCAGAAAAAAATAATAATATACAGGGTGTGCTATTTAAAAAAATTTGAGATTTTTCAAATTTAAAATGGTCGAAATGTATAAATTTATTTTGAACACCCTGTAGCATCTAACTCAAATTTCTTTACATATATATTTTTTTTCATCTCTATAGAAACGCCCGTGCAAAAATTATGAGTATTTCACCTTCAGAAACATGTTGCTCCTGGCATTTTTTTACAAAACTGGAAAACTAGTATTTTTTTAAAAAAATTGAAATATTAGGAGCACTACTAGGTTAAGGTATATAACATTATCAATATAAAAGTTATAAAAACTTTACGCAGAATTTAAAATAAATT
Organism: Pachyrhynchus sulphureomaculatus; assembly: GCA_019049505.1. NCBI lineage: Eukaryota > Metazoa > Arthropoda > Insecta > Coleoptera > Curculionidae > Pachyrhynchus > Pachyrhynchus sulphureomaculatus. The sequence continues at coordinate 12,554 of JAHKBH010001096.1, forward strand.
AGAAAATAGGATGTTCCATTTAAAAAAACATGTTATATCGGCCACACTTTTTTGAAATACCCTGTATACTCAAAAATAATTTTTAAACTGTAGACCTTAACATCCTCTAAAACTATTGTATTTAACATTTTTTCGTCATTCCCGAAACAAACGAGATAATGAACTTTACTCTATCGCTGACTCACCCTGTACTATTACACGGTTATAAAAAAATCACCACTAAACAAAGAAAAAAATGTCTTCGCTCTAAATTACATACATTAGTACTCTAAAAGAATAACCTCCATATAAATGCAAAAATGGAAACCTGAAAGAAAAGTGAAAATAATTATAACTCGAAATCGATAAATGTCAGAAGATGAATAACCAGCGCTGGCATTGGTCTGTGTTTTTAAACTGCCAGTTCAATTAGTCCGATATTTGTTTACGATACGATTACGAGTTTTTAGTGCGTGAAATTAGATTAAAACTAAAAATATAAAATGAAAATTTATATATAAAACGGTAATGATGCATTAAACGGATGAAAATTCTAAGAAAATTAATCGAAATAAATAGAAAAAAAAGTAGTTTTTGTATTATATTAAATGATTTTTTTATAATCCAGTAATAGGGTTGTAAAAAAAAATCATCCCTAGACAGAAAAAAAAAAATGGTTCTGTTCTAGATTACACATACATTAGTACTCTAAAAGAATAATGTCCATATACTAAAGTCGGAATACGATTTTGAGGTAAAATAGTGGGATATTGCTACTTTTTTTTTTTAAATACCCGTCTCGACATTGAGGAAAAAATATTGCGACCGCCGAAAAATTGGGGGCAACACCTTCAAAAATGGGGAGGGAGATTTGGCCAGTTTTTGGGTTTTTTTTTTTAGCGTATTTTTGCAATTTTACCCATAAATTTATGGAAGATCAACTAAAAATTCTGACAGATTTTAATTCTAGATAAAAGAACGAAAAATCAAGGGATGTCATTTGAACCTTCTGGTCGGGAGAAAAGAAATTGGCCGTTTTTTTTGTCATTTTTTATGATTAAATAGATGTACTTGCAAACTGTAAGCTAATTTTTTTTTAGTTAATGTTGGAAATATCTTCCATGGACATTACTTTAATTGATCCAAACATAATTTTAGTCCTTTTTAGTGTTCCGTAAGGAACACTAAAAAGGGAACACTTATAAGATGACACTTCGGTGTCTGTCAGTCCGTCTGTCTGTCTGTCACACCCGATTTTCTCCGAAAAAAACTATTTGTCATAGAAAGTTGAAATCTGGCATTAATATAAGAAATGATGGCCTCGTCAGAGCCGTGTAGTTTTGAATAAATTTTGACTTAAGGGGTTACTTTTGAGGGGGTTAAATCGGAAGTGAAAAAAAAATTTTTTTACTAGGTCATCGAGTGTGGTTTCAAATGAAAGCTTGTGAAAACACGGGTAAAAAAATATATACATATAACGTAATACTTGCGCGCACTTTTCTTTGTATTATTTTTAAAAAATCGCGAAAAATCGCTGTCACCCCTCGCCTTATCTCGAAAAGTACTTATCAAAAAATTTTGAAAAAATTCTGGAATATTCTCCACAGGGTGTAGATTGAACGAAAATTATCACGAGTGGATTTATCTTTAATAAATTATCTGATATATAAAAAAAAAAAAAAAAATTTCAAGGTCATCAGTTTTTAGTAAAGATTGGAAACAAACTTTGTTGAAAACTCATTAGGGGTGTGTTATGTGAAGTTACTGATCATTTTATACCTCCGTAACAAAATTTTTTATTTTAAAAGCAATCAACGTACGGAACACTAATTGCGCAAGATATATTTTTCACTCCTCATTAATTTTGATAAATTTTGCGGATTTTACCTTTTTGTCTTCTGACGAATTTTTTTTTTTTTTTTAAACAACTTGTTTTCAGTATACCACTTCCTTATCTAACATATCAGAAAATGTTCCTTAGTTCCTAAACTTTCATTTGAGGTACTTAAGAACTTATTTAACAATTTAGGCCCGAGAAATTGGCTATTTCTGTTTCTAATTTAACGTAAATTTACCAAAGTTATTTTTTATTATTATAAACAGGTTACTGTACAGGGTGGTTCAAATTGGACACTTTTAAAGGTAAACCCCTTTATCTAAAGGAGATAGACGAAAACTGATGTCGGTGTTTGAGGCTCAATTTTTATGATAAACTCAATGGTGAAAACCGCATATCGAAATCTAGTACCATTTCAGATATTACAGGGTGTTTTTAAAAAATCCGCATTTTGGAAAAATATTTGTAATTCTTTTCCTATTGAAAATTTTTCCTGTAAAAAACATTCTCAAAGCACTTTTTCACGTGGATTTCAACAGTGTAAGTTACATTTTTTTGCAACTAATGTTTTAATAGTTATTAATGCAAAAAAATATATTTTTTAAATGTGTATTTTTTCCTTATTCGAATAGAGCTTTAAATTGCCATTCTAAAAATATAGCACACTTTATATTTTGCTTAAATCTACTTTAAAATATAAAGGTTTTCAGTTTTTACGCGAGTTTTTAAAAAAATGCATATGGTTTTAATTCAATTGTTTACTCGTAGTGGTCAAATTTTACTTCGGAAATCAGTTATTGAATTGTCAAATAAATCGCAATGAAGTTTGAAAAATTACGAAAAATGGGATATGATAGTGTGTTTCATACAAACCGGAGAAAATTCGGAAGCAGCAAGTAATTTTGTACCACGAACGGTATCCAGAGAGGCGTCAACCTTTCAAGGATATATTCGCTCGATTTGCGACATAAGTTAATAGTGGCCATTTTAAAAAGAAAACGGCACAACAATTACCGCATCAAACAGGGATAAGGAGTTTTAGGAACTATCGGGAATAATTCCCAACACTTAACCCGACAGTTAAAAGAATCCACTGGACTACCAAGAACTAACGTAAGTCGTACTTTGAAGAAGCACAAATTTAGGCCATATAGGAACAAGAAAAAGTTCATCACCTTGGAGATGGAGATTTTCAACGACGATTTTTTTCCAATGGTTTTTGAAGAATTGTAACCATGTTTCGAATTTTTCATTAAATTGCATTTGGACAGACGAAGCTTATGTAACCAATACAGGTATTTTTTACAATTCTTATACGTGGGCACAAGAAAATCCTCATTTAGTTGTGAAGCAAAGCCAAAGAAATCAAGGGCAGATTTGGATTTAATGTGTGTCGAGGGCAGGAATTTTTAGAGGCAGGGTTATAGGTCCATTTATTTACGAAGGAACACTCAACCTCTCAGAAGATATTTAGAAATTTTAAAGCAGCAAATAGAACCTCTTGTTGATGAACTGCGTTTTAATGGACCTTAGAAATATATTTTTTCAAACAACACGACGGGACACCCCCTCATACACATAAAACGCTGCAGTTATCGGTAATTTTTTATCGGCCAATTTCGACAATAACTGGATAGCCAACCAAGGTCCGAACAGTGGCCGGCAAGGTCTCCGGATTTAACAACCATGGACTTATATCTCTGGGGAAGATTGAAAGATCTAATTTTTTAAATTGCCGACAAACATTCAGGCAAGAGTTAAAAGTCGCAGTGATACAAAGTTTTGCAGCTCTCACTGCCCTCTTGAACTAATCAACTCGGTAAGAAGTGTTCAGAAAAGGTGCCGCCTATGTGTAAATGAAACTGGTCGACATTTCGAACATCTCTTATAGAAAATTGTTTTGTTTTAGTTTGCTCTACTCAGAATAAATTGTTTTATTGTTGTTCTGTTTTAATTTTCTACATAGTTTAAAGTACTATAGCATTTAGTAAATTTCATTGTCATTATGACTCTTAGAGTTACTTCTGGGAATTTTTTTTTACGATTGACGGCTATTGGTAAACAATTGATATTGCCGCTTCATCTAAAGCCTACTTCACAAAAAATGTGCATTTAAAACTCGCGTAAATAAAAAACTGAACACCTTTTATTTTGAAATACGAGGCTGGTTTGAAAAGTCCGTGCAAAGTCGAGAGGATGAGATGGCAGCACCGGCGCGTATCGCGGATATGTTTAGTTAGTAGCATCTCTTGAATGAACGCACACCAAGTTTCAAGCCATATTGGTCTATTTTCTTTGTGTTTGGCATTTCGTGTGAATCAAGGAAGTCGAGTGATTTTCAAGAAATGGACACGAAAAAGAATTTCGTGTGGTGATTTAAACATTACTTTACAATGAAAGGCCAAAACGCCTCAGGTGGACTAAAGAGAAGGACCAAGCTTGATAAACATGTATGGTGACTCTGCACAGTTCTGACCTTCGAGTAGTATGAAAAGTTTAGAAAGTGGTTTCACTTAAATTTTTCGGACTGGCCATATGGGCACACAGTGACGCTGAAACGTTCTGGACGGCCTGTGGAGGTTACGACTCCAGAAATCATTGATCAAATCCATGATTGGTGGATGAATGACTAGAGGAGTTAAGGTGCGTGAGATTGCTCTAGTGCTGTGGGCATCTCGACTGAATGGGGTACATAATATTTTGCATAAACATTTGGACATGAGAAAGCTATCCGCAAGATGGGTGCCGCGATGTTGCTCACGCTTGACCAAAAACGGGAATCGTGTGAAGTGTTGCAAGGATGGTTGCAGCTGTTCCAGAAGAAATCCGGAGGACTGTTAAGCGTCGTTTCGTCCACTGTGTGGATGAAAAATGGATTACATTTGACTCTATACTCCTGAGACCAAACTAACAATCTAAATGAACCATGGCGTGTTACCCAAGGTGGGAATCTGCACCAAAAAAAACGAAGAACCGTTCCTTTTCGCTGGCGGCCGGAAAGGTTATGGCGACTGGTTCTTTTGGGATCTCGCTAAGGCGGATAATCGCTCATCTACTATCTGTGACATAGGTCTGGGCATTTGCTGGTAAAAATAAAACTATGTAACCTGTGGAATATTAAATTTCATCGTTATTAGAGATGGACCCGTTTGAAAAACCGAGTAGAGTAGAGTTGCAAGAAAAACGCCCGCGATTGGCCCACAAAGAAAATAGTCCTTTTTCCATCACGACAACGCACCAGCACAACACACCACAGCTCAGTTCCCACACTGTGGTCGTTCACTGCAAAAAATTAATAGGATGAAAACAGGATTAGTCCAACAACTCCCCCCCCACCAGCCATTTTTCCCCCGCACCCCACACCCCCCTATTCTCCCAGACTTGGCTGCTCCTCGGACACTCTATTTGTTTTTCCCCAATTTGAAGAAATGGCTGGCGGCGGGAACAAAGATATTATTCAAAACGAGGAGGTGATTCGCCGACAACTAACTGGATATTTTGCAGACTTGGACAAATCCCTTTATTCGGAAAGAGTAGAAAGGATCAACAAAACTAGAACATTTCGATGGGAACGAAAGTGCATATAGCCTAAAAAGGATGGGACTATGTCCTAGAAAATAAAAAAAGGTTTACATCCTTGAAACCCCCTCCAAACACAATAAGTTGTTTTTTATTTTTTCAAATAACAAAACGGACTTTTTCAAAAACTACCTAGAGTCAGCCCTTCGTATGATTTAAAAGCATTAATTATAAAGGTTTAAATTTTTAGAATTGGAAATTTAAAAAAGCTTCTATTTGGGTTAAGAACATATACATGACAGGTATCTATTACATTGAAAAAACTTTTACTATTTTTGCGTTATTTAAATAAATATTAATAATATAAGGTTATGTAAAAAAAAACTTTAACATCTTGGGGTTGAAAATCCACGTTACACCCCCCAAAAAGTTCTGTTTTTAAATGTTTTTTTTTTTATTACCAGATAGAAATCAAGAAACTCCGTCTCCATTAGGATTACTCTCGCTCATTAACAAAAACATTTTTTTTCCCAAAAAGCCCAGAAGTTTTGAAAAAACCAGATACACCCGGTGTAACCTATGAAACGGGTATTAGATACTGATATATGGCGGTTTTAGATCAACATTGAGCTGTATCATAAAAAAATAAGCCTCAGGCACCGACATCGTTTTTCGTCTATTTCTTTAGATAAAGGGGTTTACCTTTAAAAGTGTCCAATTTGGACCACCCTGTACTCGTCGAGACGAGTATTTTTTTATTTTTTTAAAAGTAGCAGTATCCGACGATTTCTGTTTCTGATCTGTTTTGGACGTATTCTGACTGGACTAATATAAACGCGAAAATGAAAATTTGAAAAGAAAAGTGAAAATAATTATAACCCGAAATCGATGAATGTCAGAAAATGAATATTGTGTAATATACGTCTCCATATTAGGATTTCATTGTTTATAATTCTTGTAAATATAGAAGTGGGAATTTGTATTTAGAATAATTTGGCACCAGGAAGACTTATTCATGTTGAAACATGTTTTAACTTCTGGTACAAATATTGCACTTTTTTAGCAAGCAGGGGGGCAGTAGCCAGTATTGAAATTGTAGTGAGTCTGGTAATACGTGTACCTACTTATTTTTGTGCTGTTTATTGTTTTTATTGCCAAGAAAGTGTGTGTAAATCAACCAAACAATTTCTGCTACGTGTGTAGTGAACTGACCTTCAAGTCTCAGAGGCGAAATTTACACCGCTTGTGAAAAAATGTTATGAACTTTATTTTCGGTGTAAAGCTGGTGATTTTGATAATAGACTGGGCCCCAAATTTATGCTGTGTATCATTTGCTAGGCTTCTCACTGGTTGGAAAAATGGTACTCATCACATGCCGTTTTCAGTCCTATTATTTGGAGGGAACAGAAGAACCATTTAAACTGATTGTTATTTCTGCTTAACTAACATTAAAGGAATTACGTCCAAAACAAAATATACAATTAAGTACCTCAATTGGTCTCTGCAATTAGACCTGTGCACATAGTGAAGAGTATCCTGTA